>JAQGAO010008669.1:0-10197 GCA_034697705.1 Ommatoiulus sabulosus | reverse complement strand
AGAAAATAACCGACTTTTACTATCTAAGTATATTGGTTGGGTGTCATCCCAATGACTAGCACAAAAAAACATTTTAGATAGACAAAAAAACATTTCATCCATACAACAAAACATTTTATCCGAGCAAAAAACCATTTTTAACCAGTTTGCTGGTAGGAAACAAGTGTATTAAAAAAAAGGTCACTTCTAACTTGGATGAGATCAAATTCAGCCTCATGGCTAAAGGCAATAAAGTTTTATTGCCCCTGGGCAGCAGAAACAGCAAACAAATTTGTCATGCTGCTCCCAAAACATTTTTCTCTCCTCATGTTTCAGTCTGTAAGAGACAAGTTGGGATTTTCCCCTCTCATAGATGCCTTACACTTTATATGAGAAACAATCTAGCAGCCAAACTGTCAGTTCGAAAAATACACAGGGCAACAAGAAGGAGATTTGTTCACTTTGGATCTTTTGATTCACCAGCCAAAGTAAGTAATTTAACTTACACAGTTCGAAAATTTACTCGAGATTTTATGGCACAATCACATTTGTATGTCTGTTTCGAAATGCATTGTTTTTTTAGCATGCAACCATCCAACCCTAAGCTTAACACTACCATGTTCAACAATCAAGGGGTTGGCCATGACATGCGTGCAGGCACACCAATGTGTGCCCCATGGCCTAATGGAAATCACTTACCTGGTGCAGCTGGATTCCAGTCCGCAATTTTTGGTCATAATCCTGGATATCAGCATTTTTCGACGTTCAACACAGCCATGATGGAGATAGCCTTATGGTACTAGGCTACATGTCAGGCTAACACGTACAATTCACCCTGGATACATGCGATGTTTTCAGCCAAGGTTTCAACCATGTTCTTCATGCAAGAACTGGCCCAAAGAACATATGGAAATCCAGCGCACAATTTCCCGATGTTTTCACCAACAATTCCGCCACCAGGATATCCCAATCATGCTCAGCAACGCTGTTTTCCAGAGCCCGTATTTCGACCAGAAACACGTGTAGAACGCCATTTTCCAGCACGTCAACAGACGACGCTTGCAAACTACGGTGACCCGAGATTTGCATCGAGCGTAGCGCCACCTGGCACTTTTCTGCTTTTCCCGCCTCGTACAGGGACTCCCGCTGGCACATTTTAAGATGGCCACTCAGTGGAAAGTGGACGAGTGATCGTGGATTTTTCTACTTCTTCAAATTTCGATTTTTCGGCCACATATTCTCCCACAAATTTTGGATCTACGATCGCATGTCCAGTTTCCACTGGAGCGACCATTGGGCAGCGTGAGGTTCCTGGGGTAAGTGGTTTGCCAAGCGCGCCTTTCACATCAGAATCTAGGCCTGTTACTTTACCTATCAGAGTTTATATTGAACGAGATGTTACCAGTACTAGTGTTCAAGCTTTTTCAGGGGTGCGTTTTTCGGCTTCGGAGTTGTCCAATGTGACGGACGGATCATCCGGCCCGGGGACTGCCGACCAACCTTTGTCAACTTCTTTAATCACTTCCATGTCCACGTCGCCCCTTGCAGAGCCGGATGGCACGTCCGGACGTCAAATCTGAGAGCATGGAGTTCTGTATGTATCCCCTACAACCCAAAGGTCTTATTATCGTTTGGGTGTCCTCAGACCACAATTAGCAGTCCAAGGTATTCCTTTGCATCCTTCTTCTACCCATACCAGTGGCCCCTGGGACCGAGCCAGCACTTCAGCTGAAGTGCCAGCCACTCCTTCGTGGGATTGAGCTCAACCAATTAATTTCCCTTTGGATGACTTGGACAGAGAAATTGAGGACCTGAGTTAAGATTCGAGATTTATGGCATTTTTGGACAATCCAGCACTCAACTAAAAAACTCCAGGAGCAAGGGAGTTGCCACATTATGTTCTATTCTTATACTAACCATTATTTTTGAGCCCACCATTTTTAGGGACCTGTTCGTTATAGGAATCTTTCCATTCCTTTTATACTTTATTTGGTCACAATTGTAAGTGCCACATTCATATTTTGTACTCGAATCTGTATCGTATTATATTTTATATTTTTGTTTTGGCATATTAATGTTTGTCTCAGTGGTTTTTGAAATTTTAGACCACTCGTGATCCCAAATTTGGGGGAGTTTGAGACATGCAAATCCTAACCATTGCTTTTTTTGCATAATATTATTCCATTTAGGTTTATGTTTTAGGAGGGCAGACAGATAAGAGAGCACCTTTTACCCAATAGGGAGGGCCATGGGAGGAGTTCTTTTTTCTGGTCTATTTAAAGGGGTACAGGTGAATTGCCAAACACTTGAGAATTTTGTTCTGCAGAGTGAACAAGCTGTCGGCTTTGCTGTTCACCAATATTGCTCGGTTTCTGAATCCTTGTACCTAAGGGATGTAATCCCAGTTATCTATATACGCAATATATATAAAGCTCACGTGCCGTGTCGTGTCCTGATTGGATTTCCTCCATCGCTGTCATCCTTACATTTAAAAAGGAAAAGACTAAGTACTAGCAATTCTTCTTTTCACCACGAGAACTTTAGTTCATTCCGAACTTGATGCTATTCTGTGAGTAGCACCTCTCAGCACAGTATTTACAGCAAAAACTGATCAAACAGTAATTTATGATGATTCCATTGATATTTCTGTGGATGGAACATATGACCAGCCCACAGATTTAGTAATCAAAAAGGTACTGCAAAAATATAAAGAACTTCTTGTAGCCTATTTAGAAAATGTAGCTTACGAAGGAAGGCCCAAATATGGTGAAATAGGTGATGTACAAGCAGCAACTCCCTTATCAAATAATTTTGTTTTTGATAAAAAAATGATAACATGCAATTTTTATGAGGAAAATTTACTTTGTAGACATACCCAAGGGTATTTTCAGCCTTTAATTAATCAAAGATTTAAAAACAGATTACCAAAAACATATCATCACCAAACATTTTCTATCAGTGGCGAAGGTATTTTAACTTTTACTGCCATTACAAGTAGTGCAATTGTGGTGTCAGTTAATTTAAGAAACTATCGTTTTCGAGTCAAAACAGATCTCATTTGCCCAAAGATTATCACAATTGGTCCTCTTACAGGTTGTTACACTTGTCTTACCTTATCAACAATTATGATCACAGCAAAGTCAACTTGTTTGTTAGGTTTAGTTACCGTTGATTTGACAGGAGTCTTGGTTCACACTTCATCAATTTATATCACCACTAAGGAGCAAGAATTCGAAATTTGATTCAAGGCAAAGCAGAAATGCTACAAGGATCCTTTATGTCTAAAAACAAGAAAAGTGAAATCATATGAACGGGTGTCAATTTGGTTAGAGGAGCCTTTAATTTAGCTTACTCAACCAAAAATAAACGAAAGTATCTCCACTTTAAGTCATGCAGTTGATGGTCCAGCATCTTTATGGGATATTTTCGGAAATTCACTTGGATTCCTTGGATCCTTGGATCCTTGGATTCCTTGAAAAAGAAAAGAAAATGACAGAAAGTAAAAGATTGAACAGGGGAGGGACACTTAAGACCAAAAAAGAGAAGAAAAAAATACATTGTTTTGGGGTTTGATTTGGGGATGAAAAAGAAGGTGCAAAAAGGTTGGAAACCCACAAGATAGAGAGATCTCATCCAAGAAAGATCGTAGAGAACCTTGCTGCCATTGTTAACTGCAGAACAGTGAAAGGAAACCACTTGTGCTCCTATCCACAGACTTCATTACACACAAACTCTTGTGGTGGAACAGTGAAGAGGAACAACTTGTACTTTGATCATCAAAATCCATTATTCACAACTTAGTGGCAAAACCCTGAAAAGACAACTGGTACTTCAATCAAACAAAATCCCTTCTACACAAACTTTAGTGGCAGAATGGTGTGATGCCAGGATCTGGTGCTAAAAATCGAATCTGAACAAAACTAATCTGAGGCAGCTGTTCGGAACAGGAACAAAGTAATTCTGGCAAGATACTTTAGTTCTGAAGGAGATTTTGAAATTCTGTTCTCCTCGAATAAGTGCCTACAGAGTAAGCGTTGGAGGCTTTGTTCAGGACTTCAAATTTTGAAATGTGTGCTTCCCATAATTGTCGTGGTTATTTGATTTTCTCACCATCATGGTAAAATCCATCTTTTGTTTTTCTTTTTCTCTTTATCTTGTGTAATGATTCTTTATTATAGTTGGGCCAGTACCTTTATTTCTCTAAAAGAAAAGGATATGGGTTTCTCCTGTTCCAGTGTAACCACAAACCAGCCATGTGAATGTAATGCTTCAAGAAGTTCTGGAAGTATAAAATATTGCTTAAGAAATCATTGTCACCCAGGAAGTGATTGCTCTTATGAAACAAATAATGCACTTAAAAAATACTCACAATTTATAAAAGCAATGTGTATGAAAAATTCCTTACAGTCACATACCGTTTGTGTTGATATAAAATTAGTCAGCATAACAAAAAAACAGAGAATACAGAGAAAATTGACAAATTGAAAACAGTCCAACAAATTGAACCATTATTCTCAATTAATAATCCTACTTTGACAATCCAGGACATTGGTTTCCTTGTACTATAAAATGATGGAGTAGAATATTTAGAAAAAATCTACACCAAACCTTATCCCTTAAACTTGCCAGATGAATTTCTGTTACGGAAAGGAACCTTAAAATGCATTCTAATCAATACAAATAGACAAACCCATGAAGGAAACTTTAACATAGATGGTTCTCAATTCTGTCCTTCTTTCTCGTGCATTTCTGTATTTAATTATTCAGATTTCTCCATTGTCTTCCCTCTAATCTGCAGTATGCCTTGTTTGTCCTATTCTTGTCGTTAAGTGGGATAACTATAATATACATGAAATTTTTCATCAAGACAACTTTCAACTTTTTAAGAGGTTTTGTACTCTGTTTTGCTTTCATTTACTATTGTTGTAGAGGTACCTTTCGATTATCATTAATATTTGGTGCAATTGTGGGAAATAAATTTGGATATGTAGCATATGCTGTGAGAAATCAACTAGTTGCTTGGCAGGCACAGCTTGCAAAATCTATAGCACCAGTATCTATGGCAATAATGATAGGATTTCTACTCATTGGCGCTAGTGCCAACCCCACCATAAGCTGTAATACCTTTGGAGTCCAAGCTTCTGAAGTAGAGCAATGTGTTAGTTCAAAAATAGGCTGAACTTGCACATTAAACACTCAGCTCAAACTCACTCTAGAAAATATTGGATTTGCTTCATGCCTTACCATAACTGATGCAGAAGGAAATTTGCTATTTGATATACAAATAGAGTTTCATACAATACACTGTAAATGGTCTACCCAGAGATTGTACTTTACCTTTCCTCTTACAAAGAAACATATATCCTTTGTGTCCTGCCTGTAAAATGCTTACTGCGGATGGGGTGATTACACTGCAAGAAGGATCATAAGTTTCCGGTTCTAATAGACAAATCCTTGTTTTACCCTGGTGTTACTGGTTGCATACCCAGCAATTCTGGAAGCACTATTTTTACTATAATAGATAGCCAGCCTTGTCAGCTTTACAGGTGGTGGCTTGTACCTGAATTTAGACAATTATATGAAGTTAGACAGATATTAGGTTATACCTGTACCCCATATTAAGAATTAAAATGGATAGAAACAGTACTATAATAACAGCGAAATCTGATAACAGGTTGTTTTTAATGAAACTTTAAACAAATCAGTTTATGGAACGTACGACCAGCCAACTGAGTTGTTAAGCAAAAAACTAATTCAAATGGTCTCAGATCCCTCTATTGCATTTCTGAATAATGTGGCACATGTGAGTAGGCCAAAATATGGTGAAATTGGACACGTCTAATCATTCTCAGCTTTGATCAATTCCTTTATTTTTGATGAAAACATGGTTTTTTGTTCCTTTTGTAAAGAAAACTTGCTTTGCAGGCAAAGATAAGGTTACGTAGAAACACTCATAAAGGAACATTCTACCAACAGTCTTCCTAGGACCGCTCACCATCAAACCTTCAAAATTACTGATGCTGGAACACTTACTTCTGCTTCCGTTACTAGTAGTGCTATAGTGGTTTCTGTAAATCTAAAAATTATCAATTTAGGATAAATACAAATTTAATATGTCCAAAAATTCAAGCAATATGACCAGCTACTGGGTGCTATACCTGCATTACGCTTTCCAGCATAACAATTTCAGCTTTTTCAACTTGCTTACCAGGAATAGTAACTGTGGATTTGGCCGGAGTGATGATGGATACACCTGCATTAACATTAACAGGAAAGGAGCAAGAATAATCCATAATTGATGCAATCGGCTTATTAACACGTTTTGCTCAGCACGACCCATCATGCGACATCTTGCAATCCTTAGCTTTGTGGTGTCATCCCATTGTCCAGTGATGGCTACATTTTCTAATAGGGCAAAGAAATTTTTGATGGATAGACTTTTATCACCCTGATATAATAGAATGTTTGGCAAAAGACCTGCATGCATAGGCCCTGACATGTTCAGTCCTAAACCTGATGTTGGGAGAGTGGCAGGGGGAACAGTGGAACTTTCTATCACATTATTGGTAGTGGTAGTAGTCGAAACGGTAGCACCAGTGGAGATTGAAGGGGTGGAGGTAGTAAGAAGAGACATCAGTTGGATCAATTTCTGCACTAGAGTTGGTTAGTAAACTGGAGGATGCAGCGCATGGCTGTTGTGTCATACGGTTCTGGACAATCAATAAAGGTTGTTATGTGTTTGATCCTATTAAGGGGAATTAAAAAGGGGTATGGTTCTAACAATAATGAAGAATACAATCTCCAGTTATAAAAATCAATTGCTACTTTGAAATTTACCAGCCAATCTGATCCCAGAATAGCATGGAAGTCTGTGCTTTTCTCATTAACTAAATTGCCAAAACGCTGGGAAACTTTACTTCCTGCTAGTTCAGCCTTAAATGTGAAAAACTCAAGAACTAGGGCAGCGGAATTGGACCCTCGGGACCCCGCTGAACCGAAAATCTGCTCCATCTCAATTTCCTCTACCGCTCTTTTAACTTAAGACAAAGCGTCTCCGTGAATATAAGATACATTTGAACCAGAATCAAGCAATGCTACTAGATTCAGGGTTTCCGAAATTTTAAGTAGAATGCAAGGAAGCTTCTCTGAAATAGGGGCCGGGCATTCAGACATTTCCAACCTATTGCCAAGTTGCCATTTTATCTAGAAGTGCAATCCGTCTGTCAGGGGTTAAAAAAGGAACTAGGGCCTCAAGTAATGGAGATTTTAGCAGAAGCTCATCCATGTGAACACTAATTTTGTATTCGTCTAGCCAGTCAATCCCTAGGATAAGATTGTAAACCAAACTAACTTTTTTCTACCAGTGTATATGTATGGGCAAATTTCTTATTCGCAAAACCTGCCACTATTGGGATCCTTAAGTAGGGTAAAATTTCATGTGGTGGTTTTGTATGCTCTGGAAGAGCCAAGAAGCTGGGTTGCCAGCGGCACTTAAGTCAAACAAAATGCCTGGAATGTGTCGTAGAAGATTGCGGATTTTTCCGCCCCTAGATCAATTATGGCCACTGCAAAAAAGTCAGTTGCTAACAGAATTGGTACGCAAGGGAGACTTGCAGATAATATTCTCTTTGGACTTGTACCTGACATTCCCCTTCAACTAAAGCCAATATAGGCTTCCCCCTCCCTTGCTAACTTATCTTGACTAAATCTCATACCTATCTTGGGTTTGGTGGGAGTATGTTGGCCTTTTTTGCTAGAAAATTCCCTATTACAACCGGTAATGGCCATTGTGGCAACCCGGATGAATTAATAGCTAAAGCTAAACACTCCTGAACTCCGGTCACGGCCGCTGTGGCAACCCGGGTGAATTATATAAAACATGCACAAGTACAATTGATTTTTAAGTGAATTGATTTCCTGAAATTGCGTCTCCAACCCTTTAAGCGTCTCCAACCCTTTAAGCTCAGAATTCATTAATTGTTGTTTCTGTTTTTTACATTTTATGGTACTCAACCCTTTCTCAAGGGGAGTAACGAGGCCAATCATCAAAACCAGGTGAAAACATCACCTTGCCACTTATATTCATGGCCAGATTATTTAGGTTATTACAGCTATTATTATGTTAAATTTTTGTGTTCATGTACTTATCTTAAGGTAATTTTGTAGTTTTAATATGAAAACTAACCTTTAATTGCATACTATTAGCATTTACAAAACCATATTAAAACAGTGCATTCATGCTGACATACAGCAAACTGGTCCTGGTGGTGTACTGCAAGAAGAAGGAAAGATAAGATAAGACCTAATGTTAATGTCATGTGATGGAAAAGTGTCCATCAAAAGTTGTGCTTTGAAAACAGTTCAAAAGTGTGATATCTCAAGACTGACCCTACGAGTTCCATGGTTAATTGGTCTCATCCAGCGACACCCATCATTTATCCTAAAACTAACAAACCCAGCCTAATCCATTTCCAAAAAAGGACAAAAACTCACAGACAAACCCTGCCTAACACAAAATATAAAAAACGACAAACACTCACCCATCGTAAGCAGTCATAAAACCAAAGGGACTGAAACAGAAAAAAACTAAAAAAAATTGATCAATAAAAACTGAAAAAAATGCATTAAAAGGAAATAAATAAAAAACTAAACTCCAAGAAGAAGACGAAATAAAACAAAAAACTGTAATCCTTAAAAATGCGCATATATTAACTTTTGAAGGAATGGCCAGCAATCAAAGATAAAGCCAAAATTGCCAGCAATTTAACACAATGTATACGTCTAGTGAAGCAAATAAAGCATATGTAAAAGGCTGGTCTGGCTCAGGAATTGGCAACAATGACCTACATTAAAAGCTGTTCTTTTCAAAATTCAAAATGTCTGAAGTTGCATCCACTTATTTATCCTTAAAAATTAATCAGAGATCAAATTCAACAAATCAGCTGTATTGCAAGAATAATCTGATGTTAACTTCTGGATGCCAAATGCTGCTAACTGGTACTTGTCTCTCCACGTTAACCTAGGGCATATGGTTCTGTATCACGAAGTTGTTCCTTGGGTTGTTCATTATCTCATTGTGCGGACCCTTCTTCAGAGCTTCCGTTTCCTGGTCTCTCTTGTTTCAACTGGGATAGATTTTTCATTCTCTTTATCCTTTCTCTCCCCTTCATCTGGGGCAGATATTTTTTCTTTGGAATTCCATTCAGGAAAAGGTTTTCTAGATTTGTACTTTCTCATGCGTTATGCATGAACCAACTCAGAATCCTTGGGCTTATTTCAGGGTCGTATTTCAAAGTTTACCTCTCCGACCTTTTTCAGAATGTGGTATGGACCAGTACTTAATCAGCTAAGTTTTTTAGATTTCCCTATCTTCACTTGAGGAGTGTAGAGTTATACTAAATCACCTTCCTTGAATCCTTGATCTTTTGCCTTTTTATTTTTTGATTCCATGTACCTCTTTAATTTTTCAACTAGGGTTTCAGTTGCAATTTCAAATGTCAAATGCATACGTGGGGTCAAAATAACCTTGAAATTATCATTATAAAGTGGTTCAGAGATGTAGGAAATGGTTCAAAGGGACATTGCACCAAAGGCAACGCTGGAAGAAGGGCAGGATTTGCAATAACTTTGGACACATAAATACATTCCCTCCCAAAAGTAGAATTGCTTTACTCTACTTAGTTTTTTCCATTTCCATATGGCCAGAAGTCTTTGCATCAAGTTGTGGAGTCCCCATTTTTGACTCCACATCCGACAGCAGCCATCTTGGGACTCGTCATCCAACAGACTTCACATCCGACCGGTGGCCATCTTGGGGCTCTTCTACCTACCTGAAGCAACTCCAAGTCACCTGACCACCATCTTGGGAGTCTACGGACCTGCTCCAAGACCCAGGATCTCCAAGTCAGACATCCTGGACCCGTTTGTGGCCAGCTGCTTCACCGTCTGAAGCAGCCATCCCGGCCATCCAATCCCCGGCCCTTTTAAGGGTCACACAACGTGTTAGGGATTTCCAAAAGAGCAATTCAGGTTTCGCACCGCATTTATGCACTTGCACACTAACAAATAACAAACAGGTTATGGGCCCAGCATGCTTCCACTGCGCTCTGGGTTGTATGTATGTGTACTTTGCGAATTGCTACCCTCTACACAGGGATTTAGGATTGGCTGTCGGTTCTCCTGACTGGTTTTCACTGGTCATGACACCATGTCCGAGAA
>JAQGAO010008668.1:0-10197 GCA_034697705.1 Ommatoiulus sabulosus | reverse complement strand
ATTAATGTAAAGCACATCTTATGGGGTCAAGGTACTGCACTAATCAGTGTTTCTACATTCGTTATTCACTCAGTTTCCAACTTTCAATGCTTAATCTGTGATTTAGCCGTGCCCCCGAATATTCTAGTACGAGCTTTCTTGCATTGCACTACTGCTGTGCAGGTTAGCAAACATGCTAAAATTAAATGTTGTTTGGAACGTGAATATGTATAATGGAATGACGCAAATGCATTTATTAAACTAATTTCACGATGCCCTACAACTTTCTATTTGAACATTTTGCTCTAACTATTACGGTTTAGAAGATAGTAACGCAATGACCTTGATGGAACATGTCTATGTCATCGATTCCAGTGTGTCCAAATGGCGCCTTGGCCACTTTATACAACTACCTGGGTTGCATTTCACACAGGCACCCTGGTTAACATTGACAGCTGCCGGTTCGTTCTTACTGAATCACCCTGTATATAGATTGGCTTGTTAAATCATGTGAAAGCTACCAATACCATTGTAAACTGCCCAATTTCGTGGAGGTTCCTTGACCCTGACAATAATTGCTTACATCGCCTAGATTATAAACAGATTACTTCTTGCAGAGTCTCAATGGTGCCTATAATAATAGGATTTTAAGTTCTAGTGATATTTGGCTCACCTCGCATGTTTTTACGTTGTAAAGAAAGACTTGATTCGTTCTCATGGCTCGCATCATTTATCTGAGCATCTTACGCTCGTATACTTATTGTTACTTACCCCAAATAGTCCAATTCAAAGAAACGTACACCAGTTTCGTTCGCTGCGAGTATATTACGGAACATTTGATGCTTCCATTCAGGAGTTGAGTTCATGTACACGATCATTGCTTCAGATGTGATTCCTGCTCGGTAACGCTCGTTAAGAGTTATTAGATATGCACCAATTTTACGTTCGCATATATATTCGCTTGGAGTTTTTAGAGATAAATAAGAAAAAATCGAATATTTCAAAATAACCCTCAAAACTAGTCAAATCGAATTGGAAAATCTTCTAAGAATTGGAATTTCTATATATATACAGGGTACCCCCAGACCTGGAAAACCTAGAAAACCTGGAAAAGTAAGGGAACTTGAAAATGTCTGGAAAAGGCAAGGGAGAAGTCAAGGAAAACTGGCTTATTTTGAAAAAGTCAGGGAAATTCAACGGAGTCATGGTTAGCTCAGGACCCATTTTCAGAATAGAAAAATTTTCCATATTTTCCAAGTACTTATTTGCAAAATGTTCCACGTTTTCCGAGTACAAATTTGCAAAAAATTTCACATTTTTCGAGGATAAAATTGTAAAATTTTCCACGTTTTCTGGGTACAAATTTTCACCATTTTCCGAATACAAAATTTTCAAATCTTCAAATTTTTATCATGGAAATTTTAAACAATTTTCTATGTTAATTTTCAAAATTATCATTAGTAAATTTTGAAAAATATTTTCCGGTGTCGATTTTGCAAAATATGTAAATTTTTGACATTGTCTTGGCCAAGAACTTTTAAACCAGGAAAAATCAGAGAAGTTGAAAAGAAATTTTTGGGGGAACCCTGATACATGTACACTTAATCTTATACATGTGCAACTTCAGGGACTTAGACAATGATTTTCTTGCTAACAATGCAACGAAGGATCCACGATGTTCCTTTCATATACAAAACCTGCTGCAAAGCGTTATTTTTCGAAAAAAATAATGAAATTATTAATATTGTAAATGATTTTAAAGATACCAAATACATGCAGTACGGTATGTAATTATTTATACATAGAAGTGGCAATGGTGTAATTTTTAATCTAGAAGGCTATATGATTTTAGAAAATGAAACTATTTATCTAATGTACACGTTTTACTTGTACAGCATTAAAAAATCCATACTTCTGGACGAATAAAGACGATTATGCAAATTTTATTTAAAAGACTATTTTGAACTATAATTAAAGAAAATCGCGTTTTTGAAAAATGCAATTTTATTTGACAAAATTTATTCCATGTAAATTTACAAATTCACTTACAACGAACCAAACAAAGTATAAACATTTCTGTTCCTACTTAGTAAAGTTTATTTTATTCAATAAAGCAACATTGACTTCTACATTTCTTCAAACTCAGTTTGAATTTTAATTTAACAGAATTTTCCTAATTTTGTACTTGACGTTATTTTAATTTTTGCAAAAATACTATTACCTTTATACGTGTACAGTACATGATGTAAAAATATAAACGTATTTTAAGTATCGTTCGAACGGGAATTAAATGGCAAAAAACTAGTCTTTCCAGATCTACAGTACTTCTATTGTAATATTTATTAATTGTGCAATCTATCCAAACACATAAGAAGCGATTTGAAATACTTATTTTCGTTTCTTGATACTTTGACACATTTTCGATTTCTTAAGAAACACGTAGCAATATTGTAGTGGAAAATCGTTGTTTTATCAGCGCGAGCTAACCTTTGCACTTTTAAATAAAACCATCTTCAAATATGGCCTCAGAATAAGTCAAACCTAGGTATCTTTAATATTTTAACTTAAAATATGATGATTGATTATAAAATGGTGTATCATTTTGAAATTTGCAAAACGTTTTGAATTAACATTGGTTCGTCGTATTTTGAGAACATACTGATTATAATATTCTGATTTCAGCACAGATAAGTCGAGTTGATATTATACAGAATCATTGGCAGTTATACTTGTTTAATAACTGTATAAAAATGATTTTTGGTATGCTTGTAAATTTGATGTAATGATATTTTTGTCTTCTGAAATGCAGTAGACTTGACATTCTTAATATACACGTATACCAATTGTTTATAAACTTAATTTTCTTGAATTGAAATTCAATTGTATATAAATATCTTTAATTTGGTATTTCCAAATTTAGCGTGGCATTGTTCGAATTATTTTTACACGATTCCAATAGACTTGTTATTTTCTAAGAACGACATGTGTGTTCATTGGCTAATTACAGTCATGATGATTACTTTTGTAACATAAGCGCGACTAATTACATTTAACTCATTCGAAAAGTACTAATCGCAGCAATAATAATAATATTATTAATAATACATCAAACATATTCTGGAACGTTACCATTAAACATTCGATATTTGTACAATATTGCTAATATTTGCTTGAAAAAAACAACTTCCAGAAAGAACAAAATTCAAAATTAGAAACTATACGTTTTTCTGCGGGCTTGACTAGGTAAACGTCATCTGGTCTTGTCACTGGCGATGGAACTCCGAACAACAACTTGTTAAGACACTGAGTTACATTAGTTTTTAATCGGTATATTCATTTAATTCGTGTCGAACATTTTACTTGATGTGAACTTCACGATTATAATCCATGTATTTCATTTCCATAATGGCTACAGGGGAATTGTCATGAGTGAAACTGGACCTGTTGTCTTTGTGGCGAATACTCGAACTTAACGTCGTGGTCATCGTGCCACCATGTTTAAAACCTGCAATTAAAACGGAGGAATACATTAAGGTATTGCATTTGGGTTACACATTTTAATATCGGTTGAGACATTTTACTTCTAAATGACGGTTGTCAAAACAAACAAAAATCGTTGGAGAAATGATAGACTTTAAATAAAATCTCTCATGAATTATTCTTACATAGAAGATTGAACGTGATTAGCATATGCCTTTATAAACAGGGTACCCCCGGACCTGGAAAGCATGGAAAAGTTAGGGAGAAGTCAGGGAAGAATGGCTTATTTGGAAAACGTCAGGCAAATTCAACGTAGTCGCCATGTTGTTGCGATCCAATATTATTGCTTCTACATGGTTAGCTCAGAGCCATTTCCCGAGTAGAAATTTGCAAAATGTTTTTCCCCGTTTTCCGAGGACAAAATTGAAAAATTTCCCCCGTTTTCCGAGGACAAAATTGGACAAATTTTCCACGTTTTCCGAGGACAAAATTGCAAAATTTCCCACGTTTTCCGAGGACAAATTGCAAAATTGCCAACGTTTTTCGAGTACAAATTTGCAAAATGTTTCACGTTTTCTGAGAGCAAATTGCAAAATTTCCCACATTTTTCCAAGTACAAAGTTTCAACATTTTCCGAATACAAAATTGTAATAAAATTTTTCTATGTTAATTTTCAAAATTGGGATTAGTAAATTTTTCAAAATATGTCAATTATTGTCATTAGTCAGGGAATTTGTTTTAAAACCTAGAAAAGTCAGGGAAGTTGACAATGAAATTTCTGGGGGAACGCTAATACATGTACACGTAAATGTCCATTAAAATCCATCCATAGTTAATGAGCATCGAAGCTTTTGTTTTGCATCTGAGCATTTCAATGAGCTTTTAACTGATTGGAATTGTTGAAACTCTACGAAAATGGTAAAAACATTTACAATGAATGGCACTAATTTATATTGCAATCTAGATGAAAGTCGAGTTGTTGCAAATGCGAATTTTATCTTTCAATCCCCGATAGAGAGATATTAGATTTGAAATATGCGCAGTAACTGTTAGCTTTGACTGACTCTTTACTGTATTTTATTTAAATTTCCGGATATAGGCTTTTATTACTCGAACATTGCGTAAATTTATTCAGTTTAGATGCACTTTGAACGTTCTCGAAACCTTTAAACATGAAATCTATAATTAAAGTTGTTTATTAAGAGACTGAATGGCTGTATCTAATCGTAATTAAAATGTGATATTATGAATTTTTTACTATTACTATTATATTATTCATAATATACATTATTAATATCATCCTAATTCACTATTTTCTAAAGGCTTTCTCATTCTTTATTAATATATTATAATCAGACGCGTGTAGGGAAAATTAATATTAGTTTGAATGTTTGAGATAATCATCCCTTAAGGCAGATAAAAACCCAATTAACGTTCTGCAATTTATTCTATGAATTCCTTTTTTTCTATTTTACACTTTATCCATGTAAATGCCGCGCGACTGATGTAAACATTAGTTTTCAGAATTTGTCTTTCGACTAATTCGAAAACTAAGACATCATAGTTTTAAGTATGACTTTATAAATTTGAGTCAAAAGGCTGGTTCAGATTGGAAAAGGACGTCTTTTGTTTTTAAACTCGATTTACATTCATTCTAAGACATCATAGTTTTAAGTATGACTTTATAAATTTGAGTCAAAAGGCTGCATGGTTCAGATTAAAGGACCTCTTTTGTTTTTAAACTTGATTTACATTCATGTTTCCATATTTAATTTCGACAAAGGACTATGCCATGAAATCGTGCTAATCCTATTTAGTATTATTAATGGTAATACTTCCTTTTAAGTTCATAAACATTACTTTGTTTATTAATTAAAATATGCACGCTCTCCTATATAAGATACTGTTTAGCTTTATTATTTTGAATTAAAATTTCATTTCTTTTATGGCGGTAGCTTAAGTTGAAACAATGCACTTTGAAACAAACACTGCTATTGCTGTAGAATACATTGTTATCAATTCAATTTACGAAATGTATTCATGCAATTAAAATTTCCATTCTGAAAAGCAATAGTTTATTTCATTACAAAAATAAATTGCTTTAAATCAAATTAATTTTTAAGAACTGTAAAAGTAGAATATACAGTAGATTATTTGTCTGTAAAAGGCTTCTTTTCAGATGCCAAGAAAAAATTGTATTCACATAGTTACAGTTTTTATAACATATAACTGAAATCCCTTAATCTGACAGGGCATTTCCTCTCTTCTGCAAATCCTTATGAGAAAGACCAGATTTTCAATTTCTTAACGAATAAAAAAGACATAAAATGAAATACTTTTACGACAAAATTTAGAGTTTACCCCGTTTTCAGGATAACCCATGGATGCCCAATGCAGTTTCGCGTTAATAAATGATTACCTAGGGGGCACTTTTTTCCTGGTTAGTTTTTTGCTCATTTTCACTTTCTTTCCAACTACTAAATCTTTTTCAGTTAGGTTACCATGACTTCTAATTCCAGTTTCGGATCACTAAAGTTAATTCAAAGCCCGCGGCTGATTCGCCATGCAAATGCTCGTGACTCGCGAAAAATTGTGTATCGTTTTCAAATTAGTTTTTTCCCAGGAATAATTTTGCGAAAAATGGCATTTATAAAGCGATGCAAAAGTAGTTCGTTCAGATTGCACGGATAAAAAATACGATATGCCACGTGATGTGGCAAACGTGGAAAATGTAATTTGAGCATTTTCCAGATGAAGGAAGCTTAAAGGAATTGTGGATGAATCCCATTTAATCTCTCAACTCGTGTATCCAAGCTTACGTTTTAAGCTATATCTAAATTATTTGTAGATAATGAAAACTATTAGCGCTCGTCCTCAGTTGGGTTATGTAAAATATGAGCGCTGGCAATTATTCTGTCGCGTTAAATTTGCTGATATTTAATTAAACTTTACCTGACCCGTACTGATTACGAGTTGCCCGGAGATGGAAATTAAACTGTCTCCAAATGTGATGGTCGCATGCATATTTAATGCTTGTGAGACAGAACTGCAGGCTGAATTCAAGTTGAAACGATTTACTTACGCATACGTATTGGGAACTGGGATCTTGTTTGACACCTGAGAATTGCCTTGATCCCCTGGCGATAATTCGCATTAAAACCTCCGTATATAATCGGATTTATTGCACTGTTGGCGTAAGCGATGAAATATGCGAAAAAAGACAAGTCGTCAAACCAAGTGGGAAGCTAGAATTAAAAAGAAAGCAAGAAATAAATAGGCAACAAATAAAATAGGAAAGACCTGGAATGGTCAAGGAAATGTGATTTTTTTTTAAAGTCAGGGAAATTCAACTGTTAAAATAAAGCTTGCCTTTAAAACGATCTCTTCAGTAAAAGAAATCATTAATGAAATTGTCCATTAATCTATCTATCTTCTATCTATACAGTATATACTGTATATAAAAAAGAGATGCATGTTTGTATGTGGGAGGTTTGTGGGCGAAAAGTTTTTCTATGAAGCGCTTTTGCTGAAGTGGTATGGGGGCGATTTCAGCATGGGGGCGCTGCGGGCATGATTCGTTCATTAGCCCCAGCTTTGCCCGGGCTGTACTACTGTAGGTAAGTACAGCCCGGGCAAATCTGGGCCATCTAGCTAGCAACATAAATTTGCTGTTTCCTTAAGGCGCGTATCCACTTAAGAAACTTTGTTTCGAAACAAGATTTCATGAAAAATTTCACAAAAAAAATTTCGTGAAACATTTTTGGCGAAACTTTTTTACATGAAACTTTGTTTCGTGGCGTGTTTTATCCAGCCATCCGATGTCGGTCGATCAAAGGGTGTTTCGGGAACACTTTTTACAGCCCATGCGCGTAATGAAGCTGCCTCTCGTAGCTATTGTGGCGACAGCCTTTATGAACGACCCTCTTGACCATCCATGGCAACTACGGCGCTTGCCCTGCTGACCTACGGGGCGCCCGAAAAATTCGAGTGGTGCTCCCGTAGGTCAGCTATAAAAGGTTGTGACCTGGCCGAAACTCTCTCTTGCTCTCGACCTGCGCACTGTGCGCACCGAACGTTCTCGCCTCGCAGCCGCACCTTTCGCCGACCTGAACGCCGCAGTTATTGACGCCTCAACGCCGCAGTTATCGACGCCCCGACGCCGCCGTTTTCCCAACTTCAACGCCGCCGTTCTCGACGCCTCAAACCCGCAGTTTCGACGTTGCTTCAACGCCGTGAGTTACCTTCATTCGACGCCGTTTTTCTTCTTCGTTTAGGCCGCATTTTGCGCGGCTATTCTTCCGAACTTTTTCCCTTTTGCCACGTGCTCGCCACGTGCTCGTCACGTGCCTCTGGGGATTCGTCGCCTTCGCTACCATTGTACTGTAATCACTATCGTAACTCGTATTCGAATCGAATTATTAAAGAAGTTTATTTATCCAACTGTCTGGAAAGCGATCATCCTTTCTTGGGGCAAATTACCCAGAACTGGTGACCCGGACATTCCGACGTACCGGCTTCGCTTCCCACGTGGCCCTTCGCCTTTTGTTCTTCAACACCACGTGCTTGCTTCATCAGGACTTTCAACGAAGGAACTACGGATCATCTGACTTCCCCCGTTGCCACCCTTGTTAGCGACATGGCTAAACTTAAGGAGAGGTTCCGCTCTTGCCTCGCGCAACGAGTTTTGGAGCCGGAATCACCTTGGGAACCCTTCACGCCGCCTGCCGCTGAAGTCCACGCCCTCGGTAAAGAAGTTCGTCTTACTCCGTTCTGGCGCGATCATCCGGCCCTTCGGTTTTCTTATGCCGATTATTTTTTCGAAGACCGGGGCATCAAAGCCAATCGCACGAAGTTTATCCACGTTTCCCAAGCCTTGGACCAAACAATGCTACCGTCGATCTCGGACATCCTTACCGACAAAGGCCCGGAAATGTACGAGCGCACAAAGGAAACGATAATAAAAAACTTTGGCGAAGCAGACGACATCAGACTCCGTAAAGTTTTGAAAGGCCTCCGGATAGGTGACACGAAGCCGTCCCTCTTCCTAATGAACTTACATCATCAGGCCGGCCCAAATACGTCAAACGCCATCCTTCGAGATTTGTTCATTCAGCAGCTCCCACCAGAGGTGCAGAACGTCCTCGTCCTCAGCAACGATCCGGATCTCGACAACTTGGCAAACCAAGCCAATCGCGTTTTGGACCTCTCCCAAAATCGTGCAGTGGCCGAAGTAAAACTCCCACCCACTCCAGAACATTCCGACTAAAACTTGCTGTCAAAAATAAGTGATCTCCAAAAACTCATCGAGGAGCTGGGGACAGCCTCCCGACGCAGCCGTTCGCTGACACCGTATCGCTACTAGCGAAGGGATCGCTCGTCATCGCCCAACTGGAATTACGATCCAGACTCGCCGGTATGTTATTACCACCAACGTTTTGGCGATGCCGCCCGTAACTGCTGACAACCTTGCTCATGGAAGACCGCCCCAGCATCTGCAACTGGATCGGGAAACTAACTGGCCCAGTGGAAGTCGCGACCACCGACGGGCATCCTTCTTCCTCATGTCGCTTATTCGTATACAACACCCCGACTCACACTCGCTATCTCATTGACACCGGCGCGGAAGTATCGGTCGTCCCCCTCGTCCCTCGGACATACCGGGCTCTTGCCCAGGCGTACCCAAAACTCTCTGCAGCAAACGGTACCAAGATTCGCACCTACGGCACTCAGGATGTTTCGCTGTCCCTTGGTTTACGCCGTAACTTCTCCTGGCGTTTCATCGTGGCCGACGTCAGTAAGCCAATCCTTGGAGCGGACTTCCTCGGTCATTACCATCTCCTTCCAGACATTAAGCTTAGCCGCTTGCTCGATGGTACAACGAAGGTGTCAACATTCGGGATTTTCGAAGCTTACCTCGGAACCTCCATCTCTGTGGTATACGGCGATTCGCCCTACGAGCTCCTCCTTAAGAAATTCAATGATTTGTCACGTGAATCCCTTTCACTAGCCAAACCCAAGCATACAGTTATGCATCACATTGAGACCACCGGCCATCCAGTCCGCGCTAGGCCCAAGAACCTCGACTCGACCAAACTTGCCCTTGAACGCGCCGAATTTAACACCATGATCCAACAAGGCATTTGCAGACCTTCTAAGTCAAACTACGCTAGCCCGCTCCACATGGTCAAGAAATCAAACGGGTCATAGCGACCATGTGGGGACTTTCCTGCGTTAAACCGATCCACAGTCCCCGACTGGTATCCCATGGCCATCATCAACAATTTCACAGCAAATTTCCATGGTTGTACGATCTTCTCCAAAATCGATCTTGTTTGTGCTTTTTACCAGATTCCGGTTCGTCCAGAGGACATCCACAAGACGGCGGTGATCACACCATTCGGCCTTTTTGAATTTATGCGAATGCCGTTTGGTTTGTGCAACGCCCCACAGACGTTCCAACGCTTCATGGACGACGTCTATAGGGAGCTCGACTTCGACTTTGTGTACCTGGATGATCTCATTATTGCTTCGGAGAACGAGAAGGAACACCTCGGCCACCTACGTCGACTGATGGAATGTCTCCGCAAATACGGCATCATCATTAACTTGGAAAAGTCTGTCTTCGGAACAGACCACAAACCGCTCACGTACTGTTTTCACTAGAAGTCCGACAAAGCAACTCCTCGACAGGTCCGTCACTTGGATTTCCTCGGACAGTTCACCACTGATATACGACAT
>JAQGAO010008667.1:0-10198 GCA_034697705.1 Ommatoiulus sabulosus | reverse complement strand
CGTTATATAGAGGCGCATTTTTGAAAAATATATATGTACACATATATATTATCATATGTTTGAAGATAAATTCGAAACCAAAAATTGAAAAAAAAATTCGCAACTTTTCAAAAAAAATCACAAATTTTGGAAAATAAACTCCGAAATTTTGAAGACTAACCGAAAATTGAAAAAACAAACAAACTCGTTATATAGGCGCATTTTTAAAAAATACATTTGTACACATGTTTTCATATGTTTGGAAATAAACTCCAAATCGCAAATTTGTACTTGGAATAGGTTGCAAAACTCGAAAACAATTGATTAGTTTTGCAAATTTCTGCTATTATTGCAAATTGTCCACGGAAAGAAATTGAATTCTTGCAAATTTGTCCTCTGGAAAGACGTGGATAATCTTGATAATTGTACTTGGAAAAACCGGGAATTTTGTAATTATTTTTAAGCAATTTTAGTTCAATTGGAAATCGTTGGAAATTTTCAGTTCAAATAAAAGCGCGAGATGCCGTAAAACTGTATTTAAAAACACGCCCAAACTTTACTCGAGATTTACTAGTATTTACTTGTTCATAACGTTTATTTTATTTTATTTAAAGCAAATGACTTAAGAAATGCTGTACAAAATGCGAGCTTAACCATAACGCAAAAATAATTACTGCACGGTGATAAATGACGGAAGTAATCTGAAAAAACCAAGCAGAAAAATGTAACGTTAAAATTAAGTTAATTTAACATGGTAGACCAATTAATTGTACGTTTACTTACCTACAAGAAAAATTTGTTGCGAAAATGCAGTCCTGAATTCATAAACATCGACAAAATAATGAAGATAGAAGAAGTCAAAGAAAGTTTCAAGAAAGTTCTTAAAGGGCACAATTGGCTTACAGGAAGTTTAGTTTGAGCCTATACCGTTATTCGTTTCCTGATAATTTTCTTTGAGTTTCTATTGAAAACATTTTTTTAAAATTTATATTGATTTTTGATTTCCTTGAAATGTTAAAATATCAGGAAGCTTAATTAACTTCAAGTTCATAAACAGTGCTAGGACATAATGTAATGTATAAAAATATATAAACCGAATAAATTACATGTGTATAAGAATAAAATATTTTATTATACAGGGTACCAGACACCTGGAAAAGTCAGGGAACTTGAAAATTTCTAAAGAAGTCAGGAAAAGAATGACTTAATTTGAGAAAGTCAGAAATTTCTAGGGAAACCATGATATACAGTACATAAACATAATGATTTATTTTGGACATCCTTGACTCACTTCTCTTCAATCTTTTGGAAAATTTTCCAGTACTATAGTAGTATTTTTGATAAACGAGATATACAAGTATTTTATTTAATTTAATTGAGTAATTAACGGATTTGATAAAATCAACAAATGCTGAGACAAATTATTTTATAAATACAATAAATGCCAAATTGGGTTATTCTGAAGCGACATAAACAATTAAACACCCCGTAAGCGTATACAATTTCAATACATCTACACTGTATATACATATAAAGGAGAGCTGTACATTGTATGTACGTGGGTGGCTTAGTGGGCGAAGTGTGGTTCAATGAAGCGCCTTTGCTGAAGTGGTGTGGGGGCGCTTTCAGCATGGGGTCGCTATCGGTATGTCAGCCCGGGAAATACCGGGCCTTCCCGCTAGTTTATTATAATTGTATAAGGCAATTTATATTTTATTTAGAAAATAGTCACAGCTTTGTTAACAATAATAAAAGCAAACTGAAAAAATAATAATAAACGGTTAAAATAAAGTTAAAATAAATTTAACCTGGTTAACACATTACAATGCGTGCTAATACTCTACCTGAAATGTAAATTAAGAAAATAGTCCAGAACAAACAAACATCGATAAAATAACGACGGCAGAAGTCAACAAGTGTTTGGAATCAAACCCTAAATGATAAAAAAGGATTAATTAGCTTTTAAAATTAAATTCAAAAAAATCTACAATAATATTTTTGATAACAAGGAACTGATAGAACGTTCTATTTCCAAACAGATAAAATTTAACAAATTTATTTCTTTTTCTCAATTGTTGTATATCGCGGAGTCTCATTAAGAAGAACTTGCTTAATACGAATTTCTGACAGTACGACGTCATTCTTATTCACCGTGCCAGGGTATGGATGAATAATGTAAATTTTTCGTTTAAGACGAATTACGAATTCGGATATTACAAATGTTTGGCTATGACAAATAAATTTTTTAGTTCGAGCTATATATCTTACTTTAGAACGAACTTTAGACGATTTGAAATAAGATTGCAACAGGGGTAGAATTTCAACCAAACTTTGAAATTTTTAGTTCTTATCATTGAAATCATGTTTCGTCGGATTTCTGATAATACGAACTACAGTTTAAACGAACAAATGTTGACGTTCTTTCTCCAATTAAACTCGGTTTCTGATTATTTCGAATAACTATAGTTTTTATATTACATTATTAGATTTGTTCTTAATTATTAGATTTTGAAATTATGACCAAACACTTTTAATAATTAGGGTTTCCTCCATACCTGGAAAACCTTTAAAAGTCAGGGACGATTAATGCTCCTGCGTGGTTCGTTTAGGACCCATTTGCACACTTTTTAAAATTTCCTTAGTAAATATTTTTAAATTATTAATAATTTTCGAGAATAAATTTGCAAAAGTAATTTTTAGCGGTCTCCGAGTACAAAATTTCAAAATATTCAACAGTTTTTTTTCAGTGGATAAACTTGCGAAAGTTTAAAACTTTTCAACTGTTTTCGAGTACATATTTTCAAAATTGTCAGCAATTAAGGGCGAGATTTTTTTGCAAAACTCCCAACCTTTTCCGAATACATGTTTGTAAAATGTTCACTAATAAAAATGGATTCCTGGAATTGGCAAAATGTTTCACGTTTACCGAGTAGGCCTACATATTTGCAAGTTTTCCAACTTTTTCCAAGCGTATGTTTTCGAGGATGGAATTTCAAAACTTCGAATCGTTTTCGAGGACACATTTTCAAAACTTTATACATTTTCCGAAGATAAATTTTTGCAATTTCCAGAATTTTCTTATGCCAAATTTGTAAAATTGTCAAAAAGTTTCCTATGTTAATTTTTTGAAACGTTTTCCAATTTATCATCAGTAAATTCTGCAAAATGTTGAATATATATTCTTGCGTCTATCAGGGGAATTTGTTAAAAAACCTGGAAAAGTCAGGGAAGTTTAACATACGGTGTAGAATTTGTGGGGGAACCCCGATAATAGTTATTATTTTTACAATTTTGAATTATGTTTACAAGTTTGACCGGTGTGAGAGGGTCCCTCGAGATTCGACTTAACGAAATTCCGCAATATTTTTCAAATTTCAACTATACGAATAACTAACCCTTGCCATTAGCGTTGTTAAACCTCATCCATTCCTCATCTGATACTTTGTGCGGTATTCCTGTAAAGTAAATCACTTCTAAATTCTACTCTTTTAAGTATTAATAAACACAGAATTAGATTTAAAAAATGGGTTGCTATATCATACCTCGATTGTCGATTCTCAGTGCACCAACTCGGTTGTCATGTTTGTCCCCCGCCTTTTTCAAGTAATGACAGGACCAATATCCTCGTTGTAGCGCGGGGTCAAAGTTGGTTACTTGTATCGAACAGTCCCTGGTGTTTGTATCGCTTACAACGAAATGAAAATGGCTGTCTTTTATCAGTCGCGTATTATTTAAGTTCCACCAACAAGAAGCCGCTGTTATTTTCGGCACTTTGCAGGTCAAATCGATGGTTTTTACTTTGCTTCCTGTATAAGTACCAATTTGGAAAGATAAAAGACATGGTTAAGAAGATGACAAACCCCGTTCGGAGATTAACATCCTACATTACCGAGTTAACAATGTCATTTTGTTTTGTGTAATCAATTAACTATAGTAAAGTTTCCATCTTTTTATCCCCTATTATTTTTGGAAATCTCGTGTTTGTTTTTTGTTTTTTTGAAACATCGTCACTTATTTCAAAGTTCGTTACTTTTTTGAAAGTTGGTCACTTTTTTGAAAGTTCGTCACTTTTTTGAAAGATCGTCTCTTTTTCGAAAAAGCGTCTTTTTCAAGATAGTGGGTTTTTTTGAATAATCGAAAATTATTAAATTTTTAAAAAGTGTCTCTCTTATACGGGATAACATCGTCCGCTTTATTTTCGATAAAACGCCTTTTTTTTTCAATAAAACTATTTGTCTTCTGCTTTATAAGGCATAACTTTCCTGAATTTTTGGATAAACCGCTTGGGTTACTAACTGGTATTTTTGAATAAAACTGGCTTTTCTTAACAAAGTTGAATTTACTTACCGAAGCCGTAACATGGAGACACAATCGTACAAATGATGATTATCAGGCAGGTTAATTGTAGGTTTTTCTTGGCCCACGTCTCCATAACTTTAAGAAAATTTGTTGGAAAACAAATATAATGTATGAAACTTTTGCTATCAACCAGCGTCTGACAACTCGATGTCTCGCTCTTTGAAAATTACTCTCCACTTTCCACTTTATGCTCGAACATTGCGTACATTTTGAAAGAGGACAGCACTACTGTATACTGTACTGTGGAGAGAGGATCGCAAACATTTTCGATCGGTGAAAACTTAAATTTAGCCGGATGACCTTCGAGCAAGTCGGCTGTTTTTGTATGTAGACTTCAGAGCCCCGTGTGTTGCTATGATGCAGAGAGGCGGCATAAGCAGCGACATATAGGGGCGCCATCTACTACAGGGCCATCTACACGGCCCTGTGTGCATTTATTTTTATTTCAACTTGAAGGTCGTTGGAAACATCCTTGTTTAACGTCCAAAAAAAGCTCTGAATAGTGGAGCTGACGGGACCTTAATTTTATCTGAGAACAAATTGGCAAAATTCCTAATCTATTTAGAATACAAAATTTACGTTTTCCGAGTACGAACTTGCCATTAAACTTTCAAAATTTTCCGAATACAATTTTTTTTAAAGTTTTGGACGTTTTGGACGTTACAGGGGGTAGAGAGGAGTCCAGTTTTTTGAAAATTTTGAGGACGTCCTTTTTGAATGGCCCCAAAGTGCCTTGTGCCAACATGGCAGAAGTAAAAACACCGAGTTTAATATTTCTTTGCGATAACGTCGTTGATGTGGACATTGGTGTGGTTTGTGATGGATGCATGCAACCGTGCATTCCCCGCGGCCTGCATTGGAATGCCGGAATGTGTCCAAAGTTGTTAGAAAGAAGGAAAAAGTGGGTGTCAAATGGTGCTGTTCAGCATGTGCAAGCAGCACAGTGCTGGTGCGTGATACCTCTGCATATCCCACGTCGAACGTGATAATGTGAGAGTTTCCAGCTTCATTGCTGATGTCATAGTCTTACTGAAGGTCCAGCTTTCATTGGCTGCTACAGCTGCAGGCCGCCCGAGAGGAATTTTATTGGGCCCCCCCCCTAATAAAATGGTGTGCAAAGTTTCTTTGGGGCCCCTTCCTTTAGCGTACGTATAGGATTTCATATGATTCATCCCCCCCTGCCCATTTGAAATCCTATACGTATGCTAAAGAAAGGGGCCCCCGAAGAAACTTTGCAACACCCACCCCTCCTCCTTCAAATAAAATTCCTCTAGGAGGGCTTGCAGCTGTAGCAGCCATTGAAAGCTGGACCTTCCATAGAGGTGCCAAGGAACGGTGGCCCTCCAAAACTGCGGTAGTAGTGGCCCTGAAGTTCTTAGTGCCACAGGCAAGATTATTTTGTTGTGTATTTAAAAAAACTGAACAGAACGGTATAGGTTTTTAAACAAATTTCCCTGACCAACGTCAAAATTAACATCTGTCAATATCATAGTTATAAATTTCCGGTTCAAATAAAAGCGCGAAATGACGTGAAACTGTAATTAAAAATACACCGAAACTCAACTGGAGATTATTTACTTGTTCATAATGTTTATTTTAATTAAAGCCAATGA
The DNA here is from genome assembly GCA_034697705.1 of Ommatoiulus sabulosus. Lineage (NCBI taxonomy): Eukaryota > Metazoa > Arthropoda > Diplopoda > Julida > Julidae > Ommatoiulus > Ommatoiulus sabulosus. The sequence continues at coordinate 4,247 of JAQGAO010008667.1, read as the reverse complement.
CTTAAGAAATGCTATAAAAAATGCGAGCTTAACCATGCATAATGCAAAATAACTACTTGATTGTGATCAATAAGGGTAGTAATCTGAAAAAAACATAAAGAAATATTCAACGATAAAATTAAGTTAAAGGGATTCAACATGGTTGATCGATTAAATGTATGTAAACTTACCTAAACGAAAAAATTGTTGCGAAAATATAATCCTAAATTAATAAAGATCAACAAAATCATGAAGGTAGAGCAAGTCGAGAAGTGCTTGGAACCAACAGCTAAAACAAAAGTAAACAAATGTTTTCATCATTTTGTTACAATTTTTCTTCTTAATTCACTTGTTTACTTGTAAGAGTTTTGATATAAAAATTTGCGCTTTTTAAATGAATCTACTTTGTTTTGTTAAGATTTGTTGAAGAAATCTACTTTTTTGAATTATGATTTCTTTTAAAAATATTTGGTTTAAATTTTTCCATGAAACCTTGATCTTATTTTTAAACTTACTTCATTACTTTTTCGTATTGAAATAAGTTTAAAAATAAGATCAATGTTCAACTTTAGTGAAAGTGTCGTTTTTTGTTGCAAATTCCTGATGGCAAACTAAATGTTTCTAAATCCCGCATTAAAAATGTTATTTTTTAAATTGAGTTTCGAAATAAATACGAGAGCACATTTTTTTTAATTGCTATCTAAATATTATTTATTGTTTTAGTATTTTTCAAGTTAAAATTCTGAGGGCTACAGTTTTCCAAAAAAAGAAGGGTTTTGGACTAAGCTTCGCCTTAATTTATAAATATGATAAACTGTACAGTTTATCATATTTATATTAACTGTTATTACTGTTATTTATTATCATATTATATTAACTGGAAATTATTTAATAAATTCATGCTTTGTTATTTCTAATATAAGATTGAAATTACTCACCATCACCACGAGCATAGGCTCGTAACATCGTTATATCCGCCCCATTCAGTTTTCTCACATAGCCTACCATGATAATATATTTTTTTTTTAATCCACTTTGGTGAAATATTTCTTGAAATCTTTTGATAAGTCTTACCTTGATGGTCAACTTTTAAAGGTATGCCTCGTCGATGGTCTCTGTTACGATTATCTTTGTAATGGCAAGTCCAAAATCCTTGATGTAAGGCGGGTTCGAAGTACGTTATTTTTATTGAACAATCTTTGGTGTTTTTTGGTCCATCGCCCACGTATTTAAATCGGTGATCGATGGTAACTTTTTCATCGTTTACTTTCCAATAACATGCTGATCTTTTTGGACCAAGACGGCAGGGAAGAGTAGGGGTACCTTCATTTACATGCCAAAGGAAAAGAAAATTAGTAGTTTAAATTTCTGAAAATGTTTACAATATTTTTACAGGGTATTCCTAGACTAAGAAAACTTGTAAAAGTCAGGGAACTTAAAAATGTCTGGAAATGTCAGTGAAGAATGAATTATTTTGATAAATTTAGGGAAATTAACGTGTTAATCTTGAATTGTTTTACACGTTTGTGGTTAGCTCAGGACTCATTTTCAAACTTATTAAAATTTTTGCAGTATAAAGTAATTGTAAAATTGTCCACGTTTTCAAGGTACAACTTAGCTAAATTTCCAACATTTTCCAGCACAGATGTGTAAAATTGCGAACAATTTTCAAGAATAAATTTGTAAACATTTCCACGTTTTACGAGCATAAATTTGCTAATTTTTCAAACGTTTTGTAATACAAAATTTAATGAATCCAGAGCATACATTTTCACAATTTTCATCTTTTACGAGACCAAATTTACACAAATCTTAACATTTTCATAGTACAAATTTCCAAATTTTTTAGCCTTTTCGTAGCACAAATTTTCAAAATTTCTTACCTTTTCGAGTACAAATTTGCAAATCTTTAAAAAATTTCCGAACCAACTTCATGCTAATTTTATAACATTTTCTAAATTTTATTATGTGCAAAATTATTAACCTTTCCATAGTTCAAATTTTAAAAATCTCCAACCTTTTCGAGTTCAAATTTGCAAAGCATTCAACATTTTCCAAATGCAAATGTGTAAAATTCTAAAACAAAGTAACCAGTATCATGCTAATTTTGTGAAATGTTAAAAAAATTATTGTGTGCAAGGAATTTTGAATTTTTTTTCAAAATTGTCATTAGTTAATTTTGCAAATATTGAATATTGTCCTTTGTAGATTTTGTTAAATCTTGGAACACATTGGCTGATGTAAATTTTGTCATTGCCATTGGTCAGGGAAATTGAAGATTAAATTTCTGTAGGAATTAACCCTGTAACAACGAAGTTAATTTTTGCTAAGTACCATAATGTGGTCGTTGGGTTGTTCTCTTTGTTGTTGGTCTTGTCGTTGTTCTCTTTGTTGTTGATTTTTTCGTTTTTTTTGGTTTGTATACCGGTAAAGGAACTAAGGCTCCTAAAATAATAATCATTTCACATGAAAAGCTTCGGTATAATGGGATTCAGACGTTTTAGCATTGTGAGTTTCATGGAGCAAAATTTTCACTAAATGTTTGTCCAGAATACCTTTATTGACATTGACAGAAATTCCAGAACTTTTCATTTCTTCGCTGTGGACATGTTCCCTGTAGAAACATTCCCAATGGCCATCATCTTCAGCAGCGTTGGTCGATGTGATTTCAATGGAGCAATCGTCGGTGTTGAGTGGTCCTCCTTTGATGTAACTATATCTTCTTCCTTTTATGTACTTTATGCCACCGTCCTTCAACCACCAACATCTAAAAACTTTTTTGCCTAAATGACAGTCTAGGGTAATCGGTGCTGAAAAATAAATGAATTTAGATGATGATTGTCATGATTTGTCTATTTTTCAAATTAAAAAAGAGAATTTACAGTAATTTCATCACCGTTTTCAAAGTATTTTTTTTTAAATTGTGACAAATACTGCTTTGCAAATGTCTAATTATTAGATAATTCTGCATCTTTTGGAGTTCATACTTGTTTAAATTGAATTCATTTTTGATGAAAATTATTTCTTGGTACGAAAAACAATTCCAATTTTACCGAAGATTTTATTACTTCAATACTTGTATCAATACATTGGATCTGCGTGATTTTGTGCGTAACCTACGATGTAAATTACATTAACATATACGAGAAAATATAGACAAATTAAAAATACAATACCTCTAAAATACAAAAACCATTTAAAATTAATGTAAGGAAGTTGATAAAACGTACAAAAATAGTAATAACTGAATAAATAAATGTATAAAAATTACCTCGATTATGAGAATCACTTCTTTTTTCTTCTAAATGATAAAAATGGAATTCGTTGTTCTCTGAAATCAGTACGTGAAATCTTTCTTTAAATTATACTACTTTAGTTTTACAACTTGTCCAACGACTTCGATAAACTTTGAAACTTAACCATCCATTTTGACTGGTTCCAAACGATAACTTATAAATTCAAAAATTGTGTTATCCGATAGCTTGGTCTTATAATTTAGCGTCCAATCCCCTACGTCGAAAAGTAGCACAACTGGATAAATTTTGGCCGTACATTCCTTTGTTTTTGGTCCTCCACCTTGAGGGTAACTGTAGCGATCCAGCATCAAAATTGGTGCCTTGTTTTTCGTCCACCAGAAAAACTCTTGCTCTTTTGAAAAACCACAACCGAGTATGACTGGACTTCCTTCTTTGATGTACTTCATACTCGCTGAAAAAAATAATTGATACAATGATTTTGAAAATATTTTTGAATAATATCTGTGTGTTCGGGCTGAACTGAGATTCGTTTGTGTTGGACGCACGGCTACACGATACCACCACTGTGGCAGCAACAACTGCGACTTCATCCTCCGCCATTTATATTTGCATCAAATGTTTGGACAAAAAGAAGCCGTGTAGCAGAACACTTGCCTCAAATCAACTGTGGAATATTTTGCTCGAGGCAACTGTCGAAAAATAAGAAAACTATCAAAAATTTCCAAAACTTGTCCAAAATGTGCAAAATTGTCGTGATCAAAATTTTTTTTCGACTAATACCCTTTTCTAACGCAGCCACTAATGCTACGATAGGATTAACTATCTATATAAATAAAAATGTAAACGTCGATCTGTTCTGGACAAGTAAACTCCGAAAGTTCTTCACCGATTGCTTTCAAATTTTCACACGACGTTGCCTTGGGATACGGGCGTTATAGTTTACATCTATTATTTACATGTCACACCTGTGACAGCTACAAACATTCTTTTTTCGAACCCCCTCCCAACGAC
>JAQGAO010008666.1:0-10198 GCA_034697705.1 Ommatoiulus sabulosus | reverse complement strand
TTACAACACTGATGGTGGAGATGGTAGCTACGGTGGCGACGCCGGTGGTAGCGATGGAGGATATGGCGGCTCCTCTGGTGGCTCAGGAGGCTATGGTGGTTCCTCTGGGGGTGCTGGTGGATATAGTGGTTCATCTGGTGGCGCTGGAGGCTATGGTGCTTCTTCTGGAGGTTCTGGAGGCGCTGGAGGACATGGTGGTTCCACTGGTGGCGCTGGAGGCTATGGTGCTTCTTCTGGAGGTTCTGGAAGCGCTGGAGGACATGGTGGTTCCTCTAGTGGCGCTGCAGTCTATGGTGGTTCCTCTGGTGGCACTGGAGGATATGGTGGTTCCTCTGGTGGCGCTGCAGTCTATGGTGGTACCTCTGGTGGCGCTGGAGGACATGGTGGTTCCTCTGGTGGCGCTGGAAGCTATGGTGGCTCTTCTGTTGGCACCAGTGGTGGATATGGTGACCGTTCTAGTGGCTCTTCAGGAAAATACTAAAATATTCGGCCAATTTTGTTTTCAAAATGCCAAAGCTGTAATTAATGCTTAACAATTGTCTATAACTACATGTACATATAGACACGCACACATCACAGAAACCGTAAAGTTCCATCCTTTTCTTTGAAAGGATTTTTTCACTTAAAGCTGTGCTCACCTTGCACCAGATTCAAAATATTGAGTGAATTGTTGTAACTATGAGTTTATAACAAAGATGCATGATTGCATGAAATGCGATTAAGGCCATATGTAATGCCATCTATTTATACCACCCATATTCACGATGAACTCTGATCATCTCTTAGTACACGTATGTACATGTGTTTAAATAATTACGATAGACGTTTGTTGCTTTATCAAGGTTGTTACGTATTAAGGAATCGTTTGACGATTTCCTATTGTGTATTGTTGATGTTTTTTGTTATTTAATTCCGAATAAATGCTATTTCTTATAATTATCGAATTTTTGATTCTCTGATATTCTCCGGTTTTGAAATCAAACGAATGCAAGTCGGAAGAATTAGCGATAGATGAATCCTTTAAAGACACAAATGAGTTAACAAGTCTACGATTTCTGACTAGAATTTTGGATGTCAAACTATCTAAAAAGTCTAAATTCCCTACTTTGGTTTTAATAATTTTGCTGATGTAGTTTATGGTCATCGAGTTTGTTTTCAGTAATTTCCTCATTACTAATTGTGAAATTTAGTTATATTTTTCCTTTAAACAATTGTGATTATTATAGCAACATTTACATGTAATTTACGTCAAAATTTAGTATGGTCCATAATTAATTTAAGACTATAGCTACTACTGAAATTGGTCATGCTTAATTGAAATAACTCCATTTTTTAACTAATCAAAATATATGTCATTTTAAAAAATCGATCGAAATGATAATAGCGATACTAATCTGCTGTACAGTATATTCACAGTCAATAATAGCCATCGAAATCATTTTTCCTCTATTACATATTTATCTATAATATGCTTTTATATGTAGCATTTTGCCATTCGAAATGTTACGAATGCTATTTTTTTATATTTCAATATATTTGATATATAATACTGCATATAAAATTTGATGTACATACAGTATATTTGAATATAATAAAAGTTTTATATTGTTTACCGTTTCTATGTTGCCTCGAGATATACAAGCATTATATTTACAGTATTTATGGTATGATTTACATTGCACAGTGAATATACTGCAGAATTCACAAAGATGTGCAGTAATCGTTGGATTACTCAGATAATTACTGTTGCATTAAATTGAAGTTCGTTTTATCAGAACTCAATACTTGCTTTTTAATGGGGTCTACATTTTAAAGACAGATACACGAAGATTCATGTAATTAGAGTTAAATTGTAAATGTGATTGTCTATTATCTCGGATCAGTTACTGGAATTTAAGGACAGATATATTTGATCACAATATTGAAATTTTTATGATTTTACAAATAGAAACTTGGTTTTTCACTATAGATCCTAAGAATAAGTAGGAATCTTTCAAGTTGAATTGATGATTTGACACTGCGTTTATTTCGGTTTTTGCAAAAGGTTGGAGAAATAAGAATCACTCCGAAATAAATCTTAAAACAAAACGTCTCAAAATTTGGTTTCATATCCGTTTAAATAAAATCGTCAATTTGTTTGTGTACTTAAAATGTTGACCTGATATACAGTATGTACTTGGTTTCTATCCCAAACTAGGTGTGCAATAACCGATGATAAGTTCAATGATATTTTTGTTCGTATGTCTACATGAGCATTACGTGCAGACGACTCAATGGTATGTCATGTGAAAACTCTGCATTTGAGTTAAGGGTAAGAGAGTGAGTAAAATATTCTACAATTGATATTCTGTTAACGTAAAGAACCAGAAAATGGGTTAAGGATAAGGGTAAATAGTCTTCGAGTTAAATTTCACAAATATCGATTTTATTGTCATAACGCACAGGACATGTATTACAGGAAATTTCTTTCTGAACACTTGGTCAGATACACATTTTTTTTATGAAACGAACCTTTGCTGAGAACAGAACCCCTAAATCACTGACTATGAACAGGCCTTGGTAGATGATACGTGGAATAGAGTGAGTTGGAAAAAACCGTGGAATTTACAGGCCTCGTGTCTACTTCCTTCCGGTCATAGGGTTTCGATATTCTCAAGTTTTTAAACTGAACGAAATTTGATAATATCCAGACATTACCCCGTCAACGACGGGTACAACAGCTGGCTTTTTCTATACGAGGCATATTTAATAACATATTATTCAAAATATGCTGTTATAAAAATATTTAAACGATATATTACAATTTAAAAAAAATGGAAAGATCCGTGGTATTATTATACAGGTCAGTCTTTTAAAAATGTAACAATTAAACTAATTTCTCTTAATCCGCTTCGATTCAGTTAAAAGCAATGAAACCTTATGACAGAATCTAGATAACTGGTTATTTACTCACGCAGGGGAAAAACTCCTGGAAAAATATTAGTTTTCAGCTTTTGTTAAAATTAATGCATCTTCTGTATCGCCGGATCCTTAAATTCCGTAGAATTTCTATTCTTAGAATGGCTGTTGTAAATCCCGAGTCTTTGCGGATCAAATAAAAGTTCCATGCAACGCCAGCAACTGCTGAAGGCGGGAGTGTTGTGTCGACTCTGGTGCCGTTCTACTCTTCTGAATGTAAAAACACTTCACAGTTTTGCAATTTTTTTCTTTTCAAAAGCATTTCAATTTCGAGCTGCGCATGGGCTTCTGGGTAATCGATAAATAATTACTCACGGTGTAATACATAAAGTATAACCAACGCTAGCGAACAATATAGGTACATTTCGTGTATCCTCCCTGAAATCCCACCCACTTTTACACCCAAGGTGCACGCTTTCGCCTCTTTTCACAAAAGATTGAGAAATTAAACCGCTTTTCTCGTTTTTTATACAAAACATGAATAACCAACCAATGGCGAGGCTCCGATAACGAAATGATGCTGTGACGTTGGAAATACCTTCACTTGGCTCTGGTATTTAAATGCCCTCGTTCTGCAGTATTAAGTATAACACCAGCAACAGTTGATCCTACAAGTGGTTCCTACAAACCATCCTCTGGTTCATATTCTAACGAATCTTTTTGGACTTTTGAGAAATGAAGGTAATTGTCGAATGTTTTGGAGAGAACGAATTTTCGGTAAAACAGTAGTGCTTATACCTGTACATGTAGGCATTGTGAAACTGTTCTCAAGAAAATATAACGGGAATTTCCTTTTCATTTTTTAAGAATTTCATATATCAGCAATATACGTTCTCTATTTTCCTATATCAAACATTGGTGGAACAAATATTCAGTTCTTGAAATTAACGGGCGTAAAACAATAATTAAATGTTTTATCCGTTTGGACGTTTTAGAAAAACTTTAAAAAAATCACAGATGGCCTTGCTGCTTGTCCATTTACTGTAGTATATAATTATTTCGTTGCAAATATATATTTCATTTATTTGGATATTTTAATTTAAGGCGTGGTCAACTTTGGCTTGTGTGGCCGTCATGGCACTTATGGTCCCCTCCCTCCATGGCAAACCATCAGGATATGGTAGCTCTTCAGGAGGCAGCGGTGGATACGGTGGTTCATCGGGGGGATCCGCGGGAGGATACGGTGGCGGTGCTAGTGGTGGTTATGGTGGTTCGTCCGGCGGTGGTGGTGCAGGAGGTCATGGTGGCTCATCCGGTGGAGCTGGAGGTTATGGTGGCTCATCCGGTGGAGCTGGAGGTTATGGTGGCGCCTCTAGTGGTGGCTACGGTGGCAGTGGCGCTGGAGGTTATGGTGGTTCGTCTGGAGGTGGAGGCGGATATGGCGGTTACACTGGAACCTTGGCCTCGGAAGCTCTCAAGAACTCTTACAACAATCTGGATGTAAGCAGATTTTTTTTTCCAAATTATCCTATCGATTAGCAAAGGAGTTCCTTGAAACAAACTGACGATGTATTTCTTTTTTCAAGGGCTACAACTTCAACTTTGGCTATGACATTCAAGACCCTAAGTACATGAACTACCAGTCTCGTCAAGAGAGCGGTAGCGCCGATCCCAAAGGTCAGGTGACCGGTAGTTACTCCGTATTGGACGCCGATGGCAGCATGAGAACCGTGGATTACGTCGCTGATTGGGTGAATGGATTCCGTGCCACCGTTCGCGACAAGAATGGAGTCACTCAACACGGATACAACACTGATGGTGGGGATGGTAGTTACGGAGGCGATGCTGGTGGCAGTGATGGAGGATATGGTGGCTCTTCTGGTGGCGCAGGAGGATATGGTGGTTCCTCTGGTGGCGCTGGAAGCTATGGTGGCTCCTCTGGAGGCGCCAGTGGTGGATATGGTGGGTCTTCTAGTGGAGCTGGAGGATACGGTGGCAGTTCTAGTGGCTCTGGAGGAAAATACTAGTTTCTTCCACTATTTCTATTTATTAAGGTTGTTGTTTTTCCAATACTGTTCTTTTTGCTTAATAATGATTACTTTTATATCGATTATTTTAAGTGAACATAGACGATATCAAATCGTAAACTAAAGCGCCATGCAGTTTAAAACTTAGTACATTTTATAGTGATGAGCCACGATAGGGACTTTAGAGGTCAGAGTAGACACTGAGATGCATTAAAGCTGATCCAAATTTAAATATCTGAAAGTAATTTTTTTCAACAACGATAATTGAATAGTTTTGATATATGGATAAGGTTGTTGTTTAAAAATCTCGTTATTGATTGTAATTTGTGTCAGTTTGTTAATTGTTTTGTTAAAGGTTGTTGTTATTTGATGATTAATAAACTCGATTTTTTATAAAATTTGCCTTGAATTTGAATTTGATTAATGCAAATGAATTGAGTTGTATATACTGTATTGCTAGGTACGTTTTTGTGAAATTTCTTGGACGGATTTTATTGAAACTGAGTTCCTTTCCACGTATTTCTCTGCGTCATTTACATGTGCATGTACATGAATATGATATTACAAGGCTCGAGTGCTTAAATGCTCAGCTTTGAAAAACTAAAATAAAATTCCATTTGTAATATTTGTGTGATTTTGGGTGTATTTACTTTTCTTTCACAAACTTGTGAAATAATGAAATTAAATTTCATTACTGGTTTGCAAGTATAAAATTAATGTTCAACTTTCTTGTGAGGTTAATTCATCAAATATGCAATGCGATCTCTTTTTACGGAAGTAGTATTTATCACGATGACATTTACTTGTAAATTTAATAGCTGCAACACTTCCAAACAAAAAACCATCCTCTTTATCCTAACTACAATGACTTAGAAAGGCTTTTCTTAAAAAGCTAATTATTGCTATAGTAGTCAAGCATGTTTATTCTCGTAAAGCATGCATATTTGTGACATATTTATGAGTTGGCAAAATCAACCAATACAAATATAATAAATCATAAATGATAGAATTTATGAACGTAGCTAGTCCATTTCTCACATGAATTTGTCAGTAAAAAGCTTTAATGTAAATAATAATGGTGCAACACGATTATACCTTAAAATATGATATGTTAGACAGCCATCGTATTAGACGGTATTAGATGTTCTTAATATGGTGCGTAATGGGGCAATATTTTTTGAAATAGATATATATGAATTGCTGTTGCACGATTTAATGTTATTTTGTTGCATACCAGTCAGTTACGTTTTTACAGTAGAATCTCATTAAGACGAAAGCTCTCAATACGAATTTTTGATAGTACGAACTAAATTTCAGTCCCTTCAACAGCGAATGGAAATTATCCCATCGAACATTATTCCATCGAATAATGTTATTTATTCGGATATGACGAATTTCCGGTTAATACAAATGAATTTTCGAGTTCCCAAACATTTACGCTACATTTCGTTAGAACGAATTTCTTTAGAAAAAATTGAAAAAATGATACGTTATCGGATATGGGATTTATAACGGGTATTTGCCCGATAATAGTTGCAAGAACAAGTACATGAACATGTACAGTGGTATAGGATTTGATCTAAACTTCGATACTCGTCAGCTACGCTTGCTATTTACTGCGTCTACATTGTAGTATCACTTCACCGGTTTTTGTTAAGCAATGCGATTTCCTTGCTTTTGACATCGCAATTGATAATAAAGCCTTTATGAGAAAGTTTCGCAGAAAAACCAATAAATAATCTTCGATTTTAATTGTTGATATCATGTTTTGTCTGATGTCAGATAATAAGAACTACGGTTAAAACGAATAAATTTCGACGTCGTTTGGAATAAGTATTATCGATGTTCCACTGTCTTCGGATTAATTTTATATGGAGGCATTGCTCGTTTCTCTGCAGCAGTTAGTTATTTACGTACAAATATATTGAGGAACTTCAGTAATCAAAGTTCCATTAAGATAGTTTGTAACTATACACGAATTAGAATTTCTCAATAAATCAAATAACAATGTAATTCAATCTTTTTTAATCCTGCTTTAAGATGGCACGTCTTATTTCAAACGACACTGCAACGTGGCCAAGGTTAGCATTCTCGTCTTGCATTCGGTAGAGCCAGCTTCAATTCCCGGGTCGGCTATCCTCGATTGTGGTTTTCATGGTTTCACACAATTCCTCCAGGAGAATGCTGAGATAATTCATATATTAAATCGACCATGACCGTCTTTATTCCTATCCCATCCTCCTCGTTGAAGCCCCAAATACTGGAAATATACCTAATTTGACATTCTATGCGCAATACTTTTCAAAACCATGTTTGCTGTAATATATCTTTCTCCCTAGTTTATTTCAAATAAACGTGAGTTTAAATGCAAAAAATACACAGAAAGATCCACGCCTATTTGCTTTACATGTATTTAAAGTGAATTTCATTTTTCCGATTCAGTACTCTTAACGAGTTGATTATCTTTATCCGTCACGTACTCGTTAGCTGGTATGCGCTTCTGGTATGTGTAGAGCAGGATGAGGATGTTCATCGAGGTAAATGGAACAATTTAAAAAAAAGGTTTCGAGCCATATATTAGAACATTGTTTTTATTTTACATTTCAGATGGTTAATTTCGGTTTTAACAGCATCTAAAATATTACTAAAATTAAACGCAGACAACCCTAAAAAAATGATGTGATAAAAATATAAATTGTATTCATGAATTGTTAATGAAGGCAATTTCACTTATAATTTATGCTTTAAAATGCCATGTTTATGTGTTAAAAAAAGCGAGCATTCATGTACGCTTTTGTTTATTTCTTGCTAGTTGATTCAACATTTTGGAATTTTCTATCGAAACCCTTTTCATAAATTTTGGTTTTAGGTCATATTATTCACCGGCCATTTTTTTTTATTCTAACTAACATTTGTTTCAAAGACAAGGCATGGTTAATAATTTCCACGCATCAAAGAATCATTAAACACGAATGTACTCACTAGGGGGCGGACAATTATTGCAGGGGTTAATCGAGTTGTTACTTCGTGCTCTTCTGAGCGTTAAAGGAACATGATACAGTATTTGCATTTTTCCAATATTTAATATATGTTTGAGGCCGCGCACGGTGTTCTGGGTAATGAAGTGTCATTTGACCAAAAGTTAACACGTGTGTAACATATATTGCCTAAAAAAGGGTGAAGGTATTTCATAAATCCACCCTCAAACCCACCCCCATTCGTGTCCAAGCTATATACCCTCCCAATTTTTATTCACAAAAGGCGTTAAATGAAGGAGCTATTTATTTTTACTTTTATTTCAATAACAACCAATAGCAGACCTCGAAGCCAAATAGTGTTATGACGTGCAAATACCTTCACCTACTGTGTCTCGGGTATATAAATGCCGGGGATCGCCATAGAAAAGTATCACTCCAGCATCAGTTGATCCAACAAGTAGCCACCACAATCGAGACATTGATTGCAAACTTCGTTTAAGAAGTTCTCTGGATTAATCAGAAATGAAGGTAATATGCATAAGTTTTGCCAAGTGGCGTAATTTGCATAAATGTGCACGAAGATAACTTGTATTTTTTCACTGAGCTTTTTGAACTGTAGCAATATCGTAATAGTACATTAATAATGCTTGTTACCGTGTCAAAAGAGTTTTCCGAATTATGATTTCAAGCAGAGTACTTAACGTGAGTTTCAAAGGGTTTCTGCAAGCAGGTCTTAACTCTAAGAAAGTTTGTCGATATGCGTTATTTCCTTGTAGCATTCAGAGATATCTAACATCAAACTTACTGGATTTTCCATTTCTCAATAAGTTTCATTGGCATTAAGGACTAATGTGGGATTCGCTGTATTTATAAGTTGATCAAAATACGAAAAATAACGCACCTTACTAAAATAAGTACATTTTTTTCTGTATTTATGACAGGCGTGGACAGCAGTGACCTACATAGCTGTCATGGCTCTGGTGGTCCCCACCATCCAAGGCAAACCTGGCATTTATAGTGGTGCATCAGGAGGCATGGGTGCCTATGGTGGTTCATCGGGGAAAACTACAGGAGGCTACGGTGGTGCATCCGGTGGCGCCAGCGGCGGTTATGGTGGTTCGTCCGGTAGTGGTGCAGGTGGTGGCAGCTATGGGGGTTCATCCGGGGGAGGTAGTGCCAAAGGCTATGAAGGTTCATCGGGTAGTGGTGGCGCTGGAGGTTATGGAGGTTCAGCAAGTGGTGGCGCTGGAGGCCATGGAGCTTCAGCAGGAGGTTATGGTGGTTCTTCTGGTGGTGGTGCTGGCGGTTATGGCGGTTCGTCAGGAGGTGGCAGTGGCGGCTATGGCGGTTCATCCGGTGGTGCTGGCGGTTATGGCGCTTCTTCAAAAGGTGATAGTGGCAGCTACGGCGGCTCATCCGGTGGTGGTGGTGCTGGCAGTTATGGAGGTTCTTCTGGAGGTGGTGCTGGTGCTGGCGGTTATGGCGGATCTTCTGGAGGTGGCAGTGGCGGCTACGGCGGTTCATCCGGTGGTGGCGGCGGCTATGGCGGCTACACTGGTACCTTGGCTTCTGAAGCCCTCAAAACTTCCTACAACAATCTGGATGTAAGTAGCTTCCGTTCTGGTCATTCCATCCAATTGACACGCGTATCTTAATTGGTTTACTCAAGATTGTGGTTGAATTTCATTAACAGGGCTACAACTTCAACTTTGGTTATGACATTCAAGATCCAAAGTACATGAATTATCAAGCTCGCCAGGAAAGCGGAAGCGCCGATCCCAAAGGTCAGGTTTCCGGAAGTTACTCCGTTTTGGATCCCGATGGCAGCATGAGAAAAGTGGAATACATCGCCGATTGGGTTAACGGATTTCGTGCCACAGTTAGCGATAAGAATGGTGTAACCAAGCATGGTTACAACACCGATGGTGGAGATGGCAGCTACGGTGGCGGCGACGGTGGACACAGCTCAGATGGCGGCAGTGATGGATATGGTGGATCCTCCGATGGGGGTGCTGGTGATGGATATGGTGGTTCCTCTGGCGGTGCCAGTGGTGGATATGGGGGTTCCTCTGGCGGTGCCAGTGGTGGACATGGTGGTTCCTCTGGTGGTGCCAGCGGTGGATATGGTGGTTCCTCTGGTGGTGCCAGCGGTGGCTATGGTGGTTCCTCTGGTGGTGCCAGCGGGGGGTATGGTGGTTCCTCTGGTGGTTCCTCCGGTGGTGCCAGCGGAGGGTATGGTGGTTCCTCTGGTGGTGCCAGTGGTGGATATGGTGGTTCCTCCGGTGGTGCCAGTGG
>JAQGAO010008665.1:0-10198 GCA_034697705.1 Ommatoiulus sabulosus | reverse complement strand
AGAAAAATCTCTACCTTCTTCCACTTCATCATACAAGGACGCATCGTCTGCAAACAATTTGGAATTACTGGAAAATGGACACGATTCGTATTTCTACCTAAAGGGCGCTGTACACGATAAATAATACTGTCAATACCTTTTGAGATTGACAGTAAGAATGATCGTGTAGGGTGAAAAAACCTGGACTGATGACCAGTTTTGATAAAAATTCGGATTTTGGAATCAATACTGGGGCGTGGTTTGGCAATTGTAGACGTTGTTAAGCATGCCGTCAGTAATACTGACCCTGACTAACGATTTTAACTGCATTCGCATCAGTAATCCTATCATTGGTATTCACAATTGGCAGTGTAGATGGCGCACCTCATTATGCCGGTTATGTGCGCGCGCATGCGCAAAATATTTGCGAGACACGTGTTTTTACTGACAGTGGAGAATTGAGCGCTACTGAAGCAAAATATTGTCAGTTAAACTGATCGTGTAAGGTGGGAATGTATTGATGGTGAATGATGCAACATTTTTGGAGGTATTGATAGTATACCTGATTTTAGTATTTCATGATACAGTCTCCTTTAGTGGTCCGCGAAATATTTGTACTATTTTCACCGGTTAGCAGGGGTGAAAAGGTTGGGAAAACACCCCAGAAGTACGAAACTGGGCAACTTATCCGGGCAAAATATTCAGGAAAATTTTCGGCGAATATTCCATGGGCGGTGCGCGAAAATGGCCAGCAATTATAACCTTGGATGGAGGCGATTAAATTGGCTCAAAAACAATGAGGTAACAGACCTAATGGATGAGGAAATGAAAATAATAAAAAAATACACACCTATCAAAACGATAGTCTCGGTGGAGATACTTGACGCCAAATCGACTTCAACCCGTTAATTATCCCGGCATATTCATCGAAGAAAAGGCCAGAGGGGGCAGTTTTTGGCTCCGAAACATGATCATTACGAGCAGACCCAAGTCTATAACTTTGAAATGTTGGCCGTATTAACGAAATGGATATGCTAATTAATAATTAAAACTTCGGGAAGGATATAGGCATGCGCCTCACGCGCTCAATTTTGAAATTTTGGAAAATTTATGAAGGCAGGTTGAAGTGTGCGTATACATTGTATTTTCAAATTGCAGGGTACACTCGTACTTTTTTTATTTACTGTATATAGTTCTACGAAGCACAGAGGCATTTTAAAGGGAACTGTATACACGTTCATTAATAATGACATTACCTCCAAAAATATTGTAGCAACATTCATTTTCGAAAAGGGGAAGCTACAGTATACACGATCAGTAATACTTAGATCAGATATACTGTCAATATCTCCATAAATATTGCATCAGTCACGTTCAATACCTTCCCACCTTACACGATCAGTTTAACTGACAATATTTTGCTTTATTAGCGCTCAATTCTCCATTATGAGTGACATGGTGGCTGCTCCACCATTGCAAGCGTCCTAACCCTGACACAGATAGTCCCAGAGTAGCACACGTGCATGTGCACACTGGCTAATTTTATAGCCCTTCGTTTGAAAGGAGTAAAAACATCTAATCTAATACTGATGACAGGTACTGTATATAACTAAGTGAGCCACCTACAGTACTGATGTACGTATTACTGATGCAAATGCAATCAATGTCGTCAGTACTACTGACAGAATTAATGCTTAACCACGCTTTGAAAACGTAAGTTTTGGCAGTCGTGAAGTCAAGTGCATGCAAATACAGCGCAGTCGATGGTTTTAAAAATGCATGGCGATTACCTTAAGTGAATTTCTTTTTAAACAATTACAGCGTGTCAATTTTGCACACGTGATTTCACGGCTGCCAAACGTGCCATTCGTAAAGCTTCTGTCTGAGTATCCCAACTACGTCGAGTGGCACAGCGCTGTGTAAAATTACGTTTTGATAGGGAATCTCGGAAATGCTTTTCTCAATAATAAGTAACAAAAATACTGAAATAAAAACCCCTAGAGCTGTATTCAAAATGAGTCAATTGATGACATAAACGGTCGTTAACGCCATTTTGAAAACGTAACCGCTTTTCTCGCGTGTTATTAACTTTTTCGGTTATCATTTTATTTTTCCATAGATTATACGATGAATGCGATTTATTACGACAAAGTAGAGCTCTCGTCCATTCCTTTTTTGACAAGTGGAAATGACGTATCACGAGTGACGACGGTTGTTGTCTTCAATTCGTTCATCGTGAATACAACTCTCCAAGCTACATACATTAATCTCCAATTTGCCAATGCGTTGCTTACAAATGAGACACCCTGTAATGCGTAATCATCGGAATAAAGTTTAAAGGTCAAATTCTGGAATGAACCGCATGAAGGCAACCAGGACTGTTCGGTCCTGCAGTTGACCACTACAAAGCGCACCGCGCTGTGTTTATTCCGATCATAATTTAAATTTGAACTTAATTTTGTCCAATCAGAAACATCCTAACAATAGCGTTGACATTTGGCCCGGGTACGAAACCGCAGCGTACGAAATCCGATCTACGCTCTCTTGGCCCAGACGATCAAAATTCACATCGAACGGCTATTAAATTAACAGCTTTTATCATTACCATCATCTCAAGGCTGTCCATTATAAACCTGTACAGGGGGGTCCAGAAATCCCTGCAAGTTTGAAAGGGAATGTGCCTGAAGCGCAGTACGTGCTTCCGTAACTACGTCACGTGCGTTGCGGAACTTTATAGCTTGACGTCACGCCGCACGTAAAAATACGCGTACCAGTTCGCGTTTAACGTCTTTTTTTTCTATTTAAATGTACTTCCCCCAAAATAACGATTAAAATTGATAAGACGGGAAATGTTGGATCAACTTCATCTGGTACGGATGCGGTGGCAAATGTCGTATAAGCGCATGCGCGGCCGCGGCCGAGCACGTGACGTAATTACGGTATGGTATTTCGGATTAATACAGCATTCAGAATGTAACGTACAGTAGAATGTAGCTGTGCTATCCCTATCCTGCAATTAAGGAATGACGACATAATCGTAATTTAACAAACGACGTCATCATCCAAATTTTGATGAATGACATCAGCGTCAGAAAATGTATGAATGATGCCGTCATTAAAAATGACCCGCTTTTCAGACATTTGTAGTCGAAATTTTTTTCGGACATTTAATAGCGCATTATTACGATCATTGAATCGGACATTTAATAGGGCATTTAATTGGACCTATAAACGGCCATTTTGTTTAATGTCCGAAAAAAATTGACAATTTTTCGGAAATTTTTTAGGACATCGGCAATTCCACAACTACCCCCTTAAGTCGGGAAAAGAAATAGTTTTACAGTCAAAAATTATGTACATGTACAATTATGGTAAAAAATAGTCTTATACAGTATGTAAATCCGAATTTAACTAGGCACACTCGTGTAATCATCTACCGGTACTAGAACTACATTTATGTACATGTCTACATGTATAAATACTGTATACAGGGTGACTACAAAATCTGTTGCACCCTTAAAATCTTCAGAATGGGTGCAAAAATGAAAAATCAGACAATAGGGACATATAGGAACCATGGAGCCCCGAATTTAATGGTGTCAAAAACATATGGTCCCAAGGACCTTTGGGTCCTATCTCTTAAACGGTAATAGCTACAGCGAAAAAGTAACTTAGAAAGTTGTAGGACTTCGAAAACTTAGTTTAATGGCTTCATTCGCAATATTTATTATAAGGACTTCTGGGCTTCTTGTATGTTTGCACCCATGCATAACACCGCTACATTGCAGGAAAGCTCTAGGACCTGGTTTGTTTTAGGAATAGAGCTTTCCTGTAATGTAGCTTTGTTATGCAAAGGTGCAAACATGCGAAAAGCAAAAAAGTCATTTGTTGTGTGGCGACCGATAATTAAATGTTACGAATGGAGCCATTAAACTAATTTTTCGACACCCTACATCCTTCTAATTGTCTTTTACTTCGTAGCTATTACCGTTTAAGAGATAGGACCTAAAGGCCTTTGAAATGGGTCTCGGGGCCATATGTTTTGGGCACCATTAAATTCAGCGCTCCATGGTTCTTACATGTCCCCATTGTCTGATTTTTCATTTTTACCCCCATTCTGGAGATTTGGGAGGTGCAACAGACTTTTTAGCCACGCTGTGTAATCTATAACACGAAAGTAGTTACTGATGAAACAAAAATAGACAAAACTATTACTATTGAGTGAAAACAAAATTGTGTGAAAAACTGTTCGTACGTGAAGGTACAGATGTGTTATTTACGTGATTTTATGCGCCATTTAAAAAGTTTTATAAGCATCGATCATTAATCACTAAAAGGAGAATGGCGTCGAAACTATGAATTGAACCAAACCGAAATTAATGAAGCTCGAGTCTGAACTTAACATTAAGGTCACGCGTGCTATTTTTAGAATAGCGCTCAGAAAATTGTGCGAACGGCTGTAAATACGAACTGCTACACATTCATTTACGAATCGGACTGCATGCACCAAAAAGTATATCAATACATTTTGGCAAAAAGTTCACTGTCCTTGATCACAGTGTTATGAAATGAGTACGCGTTTGTTGATACAGTAAGCAAAACCTCATTAAAAAGATCTCTCTTTATTCCAATTTCTGATAATTAACTATACCAACTCATTTCCAGCCCGTCCTTGCATGGGTATACGGACGAATAATGCTCATTGCTTCGTTTAAGACGAATTCCGAATTCGGATATTACAAATTTTCGGTTCGTTAAAACGAACTTTAGATAATAGGAAAAAATATGTTATAACGGGGAATTCCCAGATAAAAGTTGCCGCACCTAACGTTCATGTAGATGGGGTATCGATTTCATCCAAAATTGGACGAAACTTTATTTCTTATCGTGGAAGCAACCTTTTGTTCGACCTCCGGTAATACAAACTTTGATTTAAAACGAATTCTGAATTCGAATATTACAAATTTTCGGTTAAAACGAATGCATTTCCGACAATATCAATAAATATACGTTAACGGAGAATTCCCCCATAAAAGTTGCTGCACCTTACCACGGATGTACGTGGGGTAGGATTTCAAGCAAACTTCGATGAAATTTTAGTTCTAATTGTTGAATTCGTGTTTCGTCTGACTTCCGATAATACGAAATGTTGACGTCCTTTGAGATACGTCTTAACGAGGTTCGACTGTATTGAGCATACATAGCGGGTTTGAAAGTTGGAAAAGCATTCGCAACACGTATTCCTGTTTGCCATCAAAGTGAAAGCTGAAACCCACAAACTTTAAAACGTCAACATAAAAAAAAATGGCGTCGGGCAAACGTTTCAATTTCAACGTGACAATTATCGGAGATAAGATTTCCCTTATTTTCTGCGTATATTGTTTCTTACTCTACGGATAATCTTCATTTATTCATTCATCCATTCATTACAAAATTCGAAAAGACCACACACGCCGCAGTAATAGGGGTACTCGGACTGAAGCTTAACGAATGGCACTTTTAGCAGCCACGTGCGCGAAATAGAAACGCATTTCTTTCGTATACGCGTGATCCTTTACGCCTGCCAAAAGTATCATTCGTAAAAAAGCCGCTGTCCGAGTACCCTTATTATGTATTCATTAAGTTTGTCATACCAACTGGTTGAAGTGCATGGCCACGCAATACATTGATCAAACATGTTACAACGTGATGACAATTTAATAAACGACTCAATGAAAATAACAAAAATATTTTGATTCAAAAGTATTAAAGCGGGTTCAAGAAAAGGCTATCCTGTGGCTCCCTTGGTTTCATTTATCGCTTTTCTCTTAAATATTATCAATAAAATTTCATCGATTGACATGCTCCTGGATTCAGTCACTGAGGGGCCATTCAAAAAAGACGTCTTTATGTCCGGTTGAGTCACGGACACAATGTGCACAGGGGGAGGGAGGGGGGGTATGACCAACTTGGATAAAATCAATTCCCAAAGTAAAAGGTAAATTGAGCGCACTATTGCATAGGTGGGTTATAAACAAGGTATCTCAATATATTCGCAAACTTTCCACTTTTCTCAGCACAAATTCGCAAAATTTTCATTATTCTCGAGCATAAACTCGAAAAAATTTCAACAGTTTCCGAAGAGAAATTTATAAAATTGCCAACAGATTCTGACTATAAATTAATTAGAAAAATTCTCAACCTTTTCAGAGTACAAAATTGACGTTTTCCGAGTACAAATTTGCAACATTTTCCACGTTTTCCCAAGTACAGAATCCGAGTACAAATTTGCAAAACTTTCTAAATTTTCCGAATAAGGGAAACTTTTGAACACGTTCTTTTTGAATGGCCCCTAAGGCTATAGGACGACTTTCGTTTCTACAGTGAAAATGCCTTATTCGATCACGTTGGTTCCGGCGATTTTGACCGAAATAAGCGGCTGACCGAAATAGACGGTGTAATGACCGCGGCGCCAACCGAGGTCCAGAATAACTGGAGACACGACTCTGCAGGTAAAGTTCAAACCGTTTATTTTGGCACAACGGGTGCCACTTCACATCCACAGAGGCCTTTTCTTGGCCAATACAGAAAGTTCGCTCAAGAGTCCAACGGGACTGGCTTAACTCAATAACGTGATAACAAGTCACAAGCAAATTAACGAGTAACAAACTACCCAACAAGGGTTTACAATACGCGAGTGCGCCCACCCTCATCCGGGTTTACGCAGGAGATCCGAGAGACGTCTCTTCACGTTCAGCTCCACAAACGAACTCCCCGACCTGGGGATTCGTTACCCCTTTTATCCTGGGTCCCAGACGACCTTTTAACCTGGCGGGAGTCTTGCTTCTTTTCCTTTGACATTCCACAAGTACTTCTCTTCAAGCTTCACATAACTGATACTCTTCCCTTTCAGGAATGTTCCTCCACATTCCTATCCCGACCTTGGATATCATGACCCTCGAACCTTGGGTCATGACACCCCCCCTGTAGACCGAAGTCACTCCGGGGCGAGGGCAACCTTAACGATAAAATGATAAAAACAATCATTAATATTTACTCTAAAACTGCTAAAATGTCAGGCTGCCAGCGTTCTGTGGTCCAAGCATGTCAAGCTAGAAGTCCAAAACCGTACTATTCTCGTGGCACCAATCTCTGAAGATCCCTCCAAGTCTGGCGAATCTCCTCCTCTATTTGACGCACTTCTTGATTCCTCCTTTCTCTTCTCTCATATGTTTCCTGAGAGCCCGTTCCTGCTGGTTTATTGACCAGTTGTGACAAAGGGGCTCCCTTAAATCGTAAAAATCGGGCTTGCATCTTTGCCAAGGGAGAGCAATCGTCAGCTGGTCTTGCCAATGGGCGATAAATCTTTGTTGGCCCTTTACATATGGCCTCCGCCATTACCGACTGGAATGGCCCTTGAAAATCATAGTGGTATTCATATTGGTGGACCCTTGTTTCGTCTGTTTGTGTGCCGATCTCCCGCACTATTTTCCTCGGCACCCCTTCCTCTGGGACTTGAACCATTTGATCCACTTTTCTGGAGCACAGCCATTTTTGTTTGCCCGCTTCCAAATACACTTCCGCCGCCTTTAAGTTACTCGGCTCCTCTTTCTCAAAGTCAATTAGATCTTCACTAGGGTCAATCTCCATTTTACTCACGGTTTCATTCCCTTTCCTGGGACTATCCACCATTGTTGGCAAGAGTTGTTGCCACGGTGCCGCGACCACCATTGGATCTTCCTGTAACAATCCAAATTCGTCCGTAATGGACCAGACCCGCGGTGCCGAATGTATTTGGCGATGGACTGAACCTCCTCCTCGCCAGTTGCCACGGCCCTGGTAATTTGTGCGAGCCCTTTTTGACATCTTTTCTTCGTCCTTTTTGGCACTGCGCAGTTCAGCTCCTTTGTTCTGGACGCTCGACTGACACTTGTTGTCGGCACACGTGTTCATCCACAACAGCCTCTGGCCCCCGTAGTGACATGTCCACGTGCGCGCCACTTGCGGTGAGTCACCCCGGACTATTTTTGGCGCAGATGTTTTGGGTACTCGGGTCCACGTGTGACGAAACATCCCCGATGACGTCATCATTCCCAGCTGATTCCTTGGCGCGCGAAACTTTTTCAAGTTCGAAACATGAATCGTCGAAAATGCTGGCGTTCCTCTACGTGTGTCCCGAAACGTATAATTTAGTACGGATGGCTTCTGGACTATCTCGTACGGACCATGATACAACGATTTAAACTTCCCCTGTCCGAACCTTGCCGGTGCTTGGTCCCGAACAAGAACCATATCTCCAATTTGAAATTCTCCATTTCGGTGTTTTTCGTTAAATTGAATTTTTTGTACATCCTGTGCTCTTCTTAAGTTCTCTTGCGCTGTCTCCTGAGTATTTGTCCACTGCTCCACCACATCTTGGATTTCGATCACTGGAAAATGATTATGTATTGGCAGTCGAGGCAAAAATCCATGCATCAGCTGGAACGGCGGAAATTTCAATGACGTTTGGGTCGCAAAATTATACGCTACCACTGCGTCTTCCAATTTATTTGCCCAATCTATTCCGAGTCTTTGTGGGTCCATCATTGTTCTTAATCTCGTTATCATCGTTTGGACCGTTCTTTCCGCCAACCCATCTGCTTGTTGATGATACGGTGTGGATGTTCGATGGTGTATTCCATACTCCCCCAACCATTGCTTAAATTCATTACTCGTCTGAGGGCGTCCTTGATCGGACGTCAACTCCTTTGGTACTCCGAATCTTCTTATTAATCGATTGAAGTTTATCAATGTTGCCGATGTCTGTTTCTTACAGGCTTGTGCCACACAGAACCGTGTTGCGTAATCCACAGCCACAATTATTGACGTCACCCCTCCTGTTGACGGGGGCAGTGGTCCCATGAAGTCGAAACCCCAATGCTCCGCTGGACCCAATGGCACGATTGGCTCCAGTTCTCCTTGTGGCTGCTGGTTCGGTACTTTAGACTGTTGGCAGATTTGACACTCTGCCACATACTCGCATACATCTTTTTTCCAACCCTTCCAGTAGTATGACCTGCTTAGAAGGCTCATTGTCTTTGTGACTCCAAAGTGTCCAGCCATTGGGTGGTCATGGCATGCTTGCAAGAACTTCCTTCTTAATTGGGCCGGAATAACCATCAACAATCTTGGGCGTTCTCCTGGGCAGAAAAAATACAGCACACCTCCCAACTGTATATATCCCTTATCCTGTTTCCTTTCTTCTGCCTGTCTCAAGATGGGCCCAAGTTCCTGATCTTTTGCCTGTTCCACCGCCATATCCACCACTGCTCCCAACAGGAACAACTGGTCGTCCATATCCTCCAGTTCTGTTGGCTGGTCCACCGGAAAACGGCTCAAACAATCCACGTTTACGTGTAATCCTCCCTTTTTATATCGGACCTCGTATGAAAACTCCTCCAATTTCGCTACCCATCGTCCCAATCGTGACGAGGGGTCCCTTAACTGCTTCAAGAAGCATAACGCATGATGATCCGTGATAATTGTGAATTTTACTCCTTGTAAGTAGTGCCGAAATTTTTCGGTGGCCCACACTATGGCCAGGGCTTCCAGCTCTGTCACTGTATAATTCTTTTCGGCCGCTGTCAAAGACCTACTTGTGTATGCTAGGACCTTCTGCTCCTTTCCATTTCCTTGGTGTAAGACTGCTCCCAGTCCCACTCCTGAAGCATCTGTTGAGAGAGATATTGGTAAATTGGCGTCATGCATTACCAGTATCGGTGCTGATGTTAGGGCCCTCTTTAACTCCTCAAAAGCCACCTGACATTGTTCAGTCCATACAAACGTAACCGACGTACTGGTAAGTGCCGACAACGGTGCTGCTATTATCGCGAAGTTCTTAATAAACCTCCGGTAATAGCCTGCAAGGCCCAAAAAACTTCTGACTCCTGTTCGATCCTTTGGAGTTGGGAAGGATCCTACTGCCTTTACTTTTTCCTGGTCCACCGAAACTCCTTCTGCGCTCACCAGATGTCCCAAGTAGTGTACCTGCTTGTAACCAAAAAAACATTTCTTCGGTCGTAGTCGCAATTTATGGTCCCTCAGCAGCGTCAATACATTCTCCAAATTATTCAAAAAACCTTGGAATGTTCTTGCGAAGATAATTATGTCGTCCAAGTATACCAAGCATGCTTCCCATTTGAGGCCCAAAAGTAGTTGGTCCAGGGCCCGCTGCATTGATGCAGGTGCGTTGCAGAGCCCA
>JAQGAO010008664.1:0-10198 GCA_034697705.1 Ommatoiulus sabulosus | reverse complement strand
CGCATGGGATAGTTTTTGCAATGCAAGCATAGTGGCGCCATCTACATCATTCGAAAGTAAACTTCAAGCTCTACACAACTGTGCAAAACAAAACGAGGCCAGCTCGACCATGCCATACACAACAAGCCTTCAAAGTCAGAAAACGAGCTACACGCGACCAGGCCAAATGTTCACAAAAACTCGCGAACGAGTCCAGCTCGACCAGGCCGTGGAAAGGGTTAACAATGATGTCTAAGTCGCAACTGACGTAGGAGCTTTCTCCTGAAAAGGGTACTGAGTTGAATTACATTGAAGTATTTTGGCTTCATCACCTTGAAGAAATGAACGAGGATCACTGTCTAATGTGCGGCTGCATTTTTGGGTTGTTTTGCTTTGTATATAGCCATGGCTACAGCTAGTGAATGGCAAAACAAGGTTGATCGATGTTGTCTATTGTGGTGATGAGGCTGGACTTCTTTCTCAACCAATCTATTAAAAGCATTAAACTTAAGAGTCCGGTACATCCATTGGGTGACCATCCTGATTTTTCAGGAAGTTTTGTTGTAATTGTGCCGATGTGTAATGCACCATCTACAAGAAGGCAATTGCTGTTACTTTGGTCAATTTTAGCAAATGCTTGAAGAACTATTCTTCCTGTATAGTCATCTACATGCATACACAGTCTCAATGGTATTAATTTTTTTAGGTTTGAATTGTTCAGTTAAATGCTCTTTATCCTAGTTTTCATAAACTAGCTCACATATTGTGACAAGTAATAAAATAGGCGATTTTAAAATCAAAACTTAATGAGTTATTGCTATAAGATTACTCCTCTTCGGCGTCCTTTGAAGTACATGGTTTAGGCTCGTATTGTTTCTGTCCTCCTTGATGGTTTGCATCAAAATTCAATTATAGGCTTCATTTAATATTTACACTTATGGCTGAAAGCAAACTTCCTAATTTATAAATGCTTTGCCTCTGGTTTTTTCTTTGCTTGTTCTGGCAATTTATTTTGTGTACTCATTTTTGTGTAGATTTAGGCATCTATTGGCATTTTTTTTCATTAGACATAGCTTTTCAAATTATTTCAGGCTTAACTGGAACTTTTTCCTGTTAACCCTTTCGGTCACTATGTCCCAGAATAGGGACATATTTTTAAAACATTTTTAGCCCCTTAGAAAATAGAGGTTGGGTTTCATTGCAATGCTCCAGTGTATAGAGGAAAAGCCCCTCTTTAAAATGCAGGTTCGCAGTGCCTGCTACTGGCATTTTTAAAGAAATTGTAGTATTTTGAAAATCAAATTAAAGGTCATGCCCTTTGACCCTTGAAATATCGGTAAAAAGGCTTAAACATAACGTTGTTTATCTTGAGTTTCTAATACTTTTAAGTGAATTTTTTTGCATCTATCTAATAAGTCACATTTTGTAGATTAAAAAAACATCAAAAAAAATTTTTTTTGCACACATTTTGATATTGTTATGAGATGTTGAAATTTAATTAGGTCATTACGTAATTCGTTTAATTGTCAATCAAAAAATCAAAAAAAAATTCAGAAAATAAAGTAATATTATATTGTTTTATTGTAAAAAGTTTCAAAAATGTTGGATAAGGGGATCATAATGCGTGACTGAGAGGGCTAAACAACTTACTCCGAAATATTAGCCGAAACATCCATATACCAAATGTTCGCAAAACACACAACAATGTTTTAATTTATATACAGTAGGCTTCCCTTAATGTGATCACGGACAATGTTATTACCCATTTATTGTTATCAGATTCCCAAAGTCCAAAAAACTCATATACAAATGCGCTGTAAAATATCCGCTTATTGTTGTCAGCATTTCACTTAGAGTTATCATTATGCCTCCCTTCTCCTGATGTTTGGACCTGGCCAACTTTCTGTTGACTCAGCTTAACAAACAAAGAGTTGTTGGGTCCACCACATTTCCTGTTAGTGCATTACAGATTGATAAAGAAAGGCGAGTCAAGCCTAATATGTAATCGAAAAAAACGGACGAAGCAGCTTTGCAGTTTAACAAAAACGTTATTAATTACCATTAATAAAGAACATTTTTCCCTATAACTATATGTATTCGCCTAATAGAATCATTCAGGAACTGTTATCAAAATAACCTAGAACAAACGTGATCACAAGTGAAGTCCCCTGAACAAGATTTTCGTATTTTTTTCAATTTTATTTAAATAGTTTATTTATTAGCATACCTAATAAGTAAATCTTAATGATCATTTATGAATTGGAGATTGCTACCTTTCATGGGGTCAGTTTCAACTAATTACTGGAATTACAATGTGTATACGAGTGCGCATTGTCTTCGCTTCGAAGCATTCTCACAAAATCTTGTTTGCAATAAAATACATCTTTTAATCTAATTTTTAATGAAATACAGCATTTTATAAGACTTATCAATTAAATAATGACGACTTTATTAATCTACACTTAAATACAGAGCACAAAAAAAGTTTATTTTGTATTTTTGTTTGATTAATTGAAATCCATCAAGATCTGCATCTACGAGTCAAATTGTAGCAATCTTCTCGATTGTCGAAATAATAGACCTTGTTGACTTTAACATTAACTTCACTCATCAAATGTTGCAAATACGACTGAGTTACGATTTGATCTTTCGTCAGGACAGTAATTACTAGAAGATAAATTGATGGCAAATATTCGATGAAATCCAATGAAGTTTATTTTAAAAACGAACCAATTAAGAATGAATTAATGATTATTTCCCAAACTTACACTGGACTTCAAATTTACTATCCTTATACATACAATTGGAGGTAATAAGAGCCTCCTCATCCAGATACAATAGAAACATTTCAAGATAGATAGAGGCTTAAAGTAAAAGGATTGAAAATGAAATAAAAGTTAATGAAATTTCTTTGCAAACTTTCATTTTCCTAAGCAGTAAACCTAAATTACATAGTGTTTATTAATTATAATACATAAATATATAATTGAAACCAATAATTGTAACATAATAATAAGAACTACTTTTATATGAATTTCTGATATTATGAACACGTTTCCAGTCAACGTTCTATGGTCAGCTGACGAATACTGAATTTGGTTATTGCAAATTTACGGTTTAAAAAAATCGTGGAGCTCCTGAGCATTCGCGATATGTTACGTTAAAAAGTCTTATGACAATATGAAAAAAAAGGTACGTTATAACGGATAATTCGAATTAAAGCTCAGCCTTAAACACGCCGCTTTAACGGGGAATTCCCCAATAAAAGTTGACGCCCTTTTCAGCTCATATACGCGGGGTTAAACTTAAGTTCTTATTGCTGAATTCTGACTTTTGATTATACAAATTACAGTTTTAAGGAACACAGTATTTAAGTCTCTTGAGATTCGTCATAACGAGGTTCGACTGTTCTGTGTTAATTGCAGCAATGTCGGTTAAAACTTAATGCAACTTTAAGGGTAAATTAAATGAAGACTTACGGTCATTTAATACCTGGAAACTGATCTTCCATGGGTCATTTTTTGTCATTTTACAAAGCATCGGAGTAAATTTTCCGTTTCTACAAGTTGACAGAAAATAAATGACAATTTATAAAATTCGTTACAATAAAACTCTTTATAATACAGAATATATAATTTGAAGTAAACTTTGGGGTTTCAAGAATGTAAAAATGAAATTTATTCTAATTCTATAGTTCAAAGTTTTAATTTTATTTTCAAGAATGGGTTCATTAATCGACAGCTTTTTAATAATTAATTAAAACGTCAAATAAAACTAACCAACCTTTAACTTTTAAAATCAAATTAGTGTAATTGTCGGTTAAAAATTTATGGTTAATTAAGTTTATCTCTCAGGATATTGACGCGGACTTAATTTATATTTAAAACATACATTTTCTATTTTACCCAGTTTTTAAAACTTAATCTATATTTATTCTAAAATTTAGTCTTACTTTCGAAAGACATTCTTGACCACGATGGCTGTGGTGTTACTTTCAACGAAGTATTCAGTCTGGTCACATATGAGGTCATACACGATGGGGTCATATATAGTTTACCGCTAACTGCTCGTACCAAATACCGTTTATCTAAGTATCATCAAATTAGGTAGTTGGAAATTAATATACTGCATCTATACTTAGAAATACTACAGGTTCAGAAAATATTTAATTTAATATAAATAAACTGGTAATAATGTAACAAAGACAAAATAAAGTTTGTAAAAAGTAAGTTGATAATTTAATAATTAATCGCATTAAACCATGCTCGATTTTTAGTAATTATTTTTTACTCTATTTATCAAAAAAAATTAACGGAAATAATAAAAAATATATGGTTTATAGAAAGAGCAACAATAATTAAATTAATTGACTACATCATGTTCCATTTTTAATAATTATTCATTACTTAAGAAATTAAAAATAACAATTAAAATAAATTTAAAATAATCAGTATTTTGAAATAAATTATGTAAAATTACGTAAAAATGACAACTCAAAATCATGAAATTCTCCATGGTTGATATGCCCAAAATTTTAGGATATCGTTGTTATTGTTTCAAACTATTTCTTGAGCTCGGATGTTTGACATTTGCCAAGATCAAGATGGATGATGTTCCACCTTCAGTCTCTTTAGTTAGTACCAAGGTTCAACCATAAAGACTGGAAGTTTAAATCGTTTTACTATACTTACTAACTGTTTAATACCAATGCTAGCCAAACAACATATTAGACTCTCCAGTTACACACAAATTTTCGAGTTATAGAGCATTCGTGCTACGTTCCGTTAAAACGAACTTCAATAAATACGAAATAAAAGTACGTAATAACGGAAAATTCCTCCATAAAAGTTGCGGCACCTTCCCATTTGTAGACGTGGGGTAGGATTTCATCCAAAATTCAATATTACTTTAGTTTTTATCATTGAAAGTCACGTTTTGTCCGACTTTCGATAATACGAACTACGGTTTAAACGTACAAATGTCGACGTCTATCTAGATTCGTCTTAAAGAAGTTTGACTGTAATTAATGTTTACCTTAGCCAAGTTGAATGGTTTTGCAGAGGCTGGTTTTTTGCATTGCGTATGAGGACGACAAGAAATTTGCGAAAAATGCAATACAAAAATGACGACTGGTAACACATTCAACATCATTTCGAGTTGTCAAAACAACCGTCTGATTTAGAAGAACGTATACTGTAGCGAGGTTTCAAGTTGTCAAGTTCCTCTCAAACTAATTAGGATAACTGGCCTTACCTGCGATGGGTAATCTATGATTTTATTTATCAAGGATCAAGCTGAGCTAACGATTAATTTGCACGTGATCCAGGTTTAATTGAAGAGCTGCATATGTTGTGCGTCATGAACTTGTTATTTACTCAAAAATGGGAGTTCAAATGTATGATGTCATAGTCGAGCCATGAAAAAGCTTTGTTTACTGTCTTCCATAAATAAATACAAACAGTGTGACGATTTTTAAAACAACTGACCAGGAAATGGTAAGGATGGATCAGGTGAGGGTCTCCCATACATGTACATGAATTAGTATAGATATGTCTGGAAATATTATATTTCCATACTATACCTAAGCATGGTAAAGTTTGTTGGTATAATGATCATGTGACATTACTTTACAAATATTACGAATAAACTTCCAAATAAAACGAAAGTTTTCAATATTTTGAGGAAAATTTAAAATGAGTTTCTTACATTTTAAATGTTATCTCTCTAAATTAAACGTGGTTTTTTTTTCTTAAATTTTAAAGATTTTAACTAAAGTTTAAAAAAAATGTTTAAAAAAATGTAACTGCATTCCTAAAAACTCGAACATCTTTTCTATAAATTCTAAGCATTTTGAATATTTTGTATATTATTGAGTAATAAAAAATATCAAATTAAATAATACCTTGTTTACTTGTTATGTTCGAATTCTATCTGCATGTAACATGTATAGACTAAATATCCAAATTTTTCGTGGCACTTACTTAGATTCGATCCTGCAACCTCCACTAATGGGGGCAGCGCGTTATCAATTGTGCTAACCAAACTTACTTCTTAGAAGTGTCTTAAAAATGGCAGAGAAGAGAAATCGCAGGTCCCGTACACGTTCCAACAACGTGTCCAAGTGTTCATCCAAGCATATTAATGCTTCAACAGCTGTACTCAGATGGATTTTCTACGTTATCCAGAAAATGAAATTTCAAAAGTTGCAGCAAGTTACATTTAAACATATGTAAAATATACATACGCAAGATTACATTTACAGTATGTATATTTTAGACATAAAAAATTATTTTGAAAAGGTCAATGTTTAGCGGTTTTTTTTACGTTCATCGCTTATTTCGATCAATATCGCTAAAGCTAACGTGATCGAATTAAGCGGCTTTCACTGCATAATATTAATAAACTAGCTGTGCCCGGCCACGCGTTGCAGTGGCTGAATTCCTTTCCCGATAAATTCCTAAATTTTCCGTTGAATTCCTTTCCCATGAATTCCTAAATTTACCGTTAGATTCCTTTCCCGATGTAGTCCTAAATTTCCCGTTAAATTCCTTTTCCGATGAATTCCTAAAGTACCCATTAAATTCCTTTCCTGATGAATTCCTAAATTTACCGTTAAATTCCTTACCCGATGTAGTCCTAAATTTCCCGTTGAATTCCTTTTCCGATGAATTCCTAAAGTACCCATTAAATTCCTTTCCTGACAAATTCCTAAATTTAACCTTAAATTAATTTCCCGATAAATTTATAAAGTTCCCGTTGTATTCCTAAATTTTCCGATGAATTCCTAAATTTCCCGTTGCATTCCTTTCCCGATGAAGTCCCACATTTTCCGTTTAATTTCCTTTTCCGATGAATTTCTAAAGTACCCGATGATATCCTAAGATTCCCGATGAAGTCCTAAATTTCCCATTGAATTCCTTTCCCGATGAATTCCTAAATTTCCTGTTGAATTCCTTTCCCGATGAATTCCTCAAGTTCCCGCTGAATTCCTTTCCCGATGAAGTCCTAAATTTCCCGTTAAATTCCTTTCCCGATGAATTCCTAAATTTCCTGTTGAATTCCTTTCCCGATGAATTCCTAAAGTTCCCGTTGAATTCCTAAATTTCCCGTTGAATTCCTTTTCCGATGAAGTCCTAAATTTCCCGTTAAATTTCTTTCCTGATGTAGTCGTAAATTTAACGTTGAATTCCTTTCCCGATGAATTAATAAACTTCCCGTTGAATTCCTGAATTTCCCATTAAATTCCTGTTCCGATGAATTCCTAAATTTCCCGTGGAATTCCTTTTCCGATGAAGTCCTAAATTTTCCGTTAAATTCCTTTTCCGATGAATTCCGAAAGTACCCGATGAATTCCTAAGATTTCCGATGAAGTCCTAAATTTCCTGTTGAATTCCTTTCCTGATAAATTCCTAAAGTTCTCGTTGAATTCCTAAAGTTTTTGATGAATTCCTAAATTTCCTGTTTGATTCCTTTTCCGACGAAGTCCTAAATTTCCCGTTGAATTCCCTTCCAGATGAATTCATAAAGTTCTCGTTGTGTTCCTAAATTCCCTGTTGAATTTCTTACCCGATAAATTCCTAAAGTTCCCGTTGAATTCCTTTTCTGATGAAGTCCTAAATTTCCCGTTGGATCCCTTTCCCGATGAATTCATAAATTTCCTGTTGAATTTCTTTTCCGGCGAAGTCCTAAATTGCCTGTTGAATTCCTTTCCTGTTAAATTCCTAAAGTTCTAATTAAATTCCTAAAGTTCCCGATGAATTCCTAAATTTCCCGTTTAACTCCTTGTCCGACGTAGTCCTAAATTTCCCGTTGAATTCCTTTCCAGATGAATTCATAAAGTTCTCAATATATTCCTAAATTTCTCGTTGAATTCCTTTCCTAACGAATTTTCAAAGTTCCCGTTGAATTCCTTTCCCGTAAACGGCCATATTGGTAAGAATAACCGCCGCGCCCCCATACCGAAAAATAATGGGATCAAGGCAAAAGGGGGCAAACACCAATTGCTAGCTGTGCTGCAGCACACTTGTGAACTGCTGTAAACGTAGTACAGTGGTGATGTGGGCGTAGGTAAGGGAAGGGTTTAGGTGAGTTCAAACTGTTGTTCAGAAAGGGTTTTGGGGCCCTCTGTAAATTAGTGGCTAGACATATCAAATAGAAAACCCCAAATTCGAAATTACATTGTTAGGAAAAATTGTATCTAATTACCTTCCTCAAATGGCGACCCCTTTCCCCTCAAGGAAGAAGTTTTCCAAATTAACAATATTCAATTTCATGATTAATCTATTTGTTTTCAGTTTTAGGCCATTGTCAGGGCGTCTGCTATGGGAAATTGCCAATAGCAGACGTCATGCAGACAGCCAAACCCAGCCTACAAGTGGTGCCACCTAGGGACACTTTGTGGCAACCCTCCTTTGTTGTATGCCTGGCCTCCTGACAGAATGGGTTGTTTCTGTCAGGCCTTTACAAATATGCAGTGAGCAATTTTGTGTAATGAGTAGTTGTTTTGCCTCATCATATGCTCTATGAATGAACCTGCCTTCCAGGAAATAAAGGTTCTAAAAGGCAAGAAAAAGACTCTTTATTTTCTCCAAGATAGAGCACAGTGGAAGCAACATTGACCATGCCCTGGATTGGAGTGATGGTTATACCACAAGGAATGCAGGCCTATGGATGTGCTGAACTGCGAGTTGCTAACCATCTCTAGCAATTGCAACATGCGCTCTGGATGCTATCAAATGGTAGAAGAGCGTGGTTGCCAAGATATCCAGTGAGCACCCTACATTACCGAATGGTAACTTGGCAACACATATCCACGCATCTGAGCCCATGCTGGCTGTCCAGCCTGCTTCTGCTGTAAAGAACCTGATGCTGTCCAGCCTGCTTCTGTTGTACAGAACTTGTTGTTTTCAAGCCTGCTTCTGCTGTACAGAACCTGATGCTGTCCAGCCTGCTTCTGCTGTACAGAACCTGATGCTGTCCAGCCTGCTTCTGCTGTACAAAACTTGGTGCTTTCCAGCCTGCTTCTGCTGTACAGAACCTGCTGCTGTCCAGCCTGCTTCTGCTGTACAGAACTTGGTGCTTTCCAGCCTGCTTCTGCTGTACAGAACCTGATGCTGTCCAGCCTGCTTCTGTCGTACAGAACCATGGGTACCATCCAGTCGGCTTCTGCTGTATTAAACTCTATGCTGTCCAGACTGTGCTTGCCTCCACGCCTTTTAGCAGTGTAGCGATTGTGATTACCCGCAGTTCAAGAGACATTAACCCGCATTGTGTTGTGTGGACGTGGGTCTTAAGGGCCATATTGACAAACCTTTTTGTATAGAGCATACAATTGATTTGTTCGGTCTAACCAGTGACTTTGTCTTGTTTCTAGGTGGTAAAGCTTGCAGGTGATTAACTTAATCCTTGTCTAGAGTTTTCAGCCTTTTGCCAAGAATGGAGCCAGACCTCTACACTGTATCTTCTTCCTCGGGGGAGAAGGTAACCATTATCCTCCTCGACGAGACGAATTACTCGACTTGGAGACGTGACTTGGACGTGGCACTCATGCACCAGTCCCTGCGTGCTTACGTCCATCCTGACAGGGAACCGCTTGCTTCTGATGCCACGCCAGCTCAGAAGACAACGTACGCCGAGAAGTGCGACAGAGCTTTTAGTATTATTTATTTCTCAGTCCAGCCCCGTATCCGCCAGATGCTTTTTGAGGGACAAATGGATAGCCTCAATTGCCACAAAGTATTGGAGAGCATCCGTGGGAGACGTACAAACCGGTTTTGCGGGAGTGGGTCCGACAACTGTTTTGCCAATTTTTCTCTCTCCACATGGAGGTCAACGAGTCGATGGAATCTTACATTGCCCGTGTGGAGAACATGGCTTCCAAAATTCGGGATACGAAAGAACCGCTGTCGGACAGGCTTCAGTCCTTCCAGATGATGAGGGGACTACCACCGATTTTCGCCCTCAAAATTAAACTGATCAATGCTTGGCCGGTCGAGGACTTTACCCCCAGCAAGGTGAAGGTCGCCTTGATTGCGGAGGCACGGAGTGTGCGCTTTTCCCATGATTTGAAAACCACGGCAGTCAGCGACATCCTGCCTCAAGAGGATGGACAGGTCCTCCAATCGAGGAGGAAGAAAGCTCCATCTCGACGTCAGGCTTCGAAGGAGAAGCCAGCCAGTGCCACTTGCTTTCGTTGCGGTGGGCACGGACACTGGCAGAA
>JAQGAO010008663.1:0-10199 GCA_034697705.1 Ommatoiulus sabulosus | reverse complement strand
CAAGCTGTTTTCAAAATTGCACGGGACATGTGGGGGGAGGTTACATAAACAGGACAAGGGGGAGGGGGGGGGGGAAAGTCTAAAAACCTGGAAAAATACAGGACGTCCTTAATGGATGATCCCTAAGAGTTTAAAAACCCAACACGAAAGTTAGTAATAAGAATAGAGCTGGTTTACAGGCCATGAGTTTTGACAGTATGCCCTGCAGTTTGCACGAACAAGGGCAATATCCCGTCCGTTCCAAAGGAGAGTCGAACAACGCTAATTGATTCTGCATTACTTCCGTCCAAGCGGATAAATGGAAGAAGGGCGCGGACAAAACCGCAAATGGAAACGTAATGGGAGTAGTGTGGAGGTGATTGTCCTTTTTGCGTCTGTATTGGGGAGCCACGCGAGCATTTCACTGGTTCTTAGTTAACTGTCACGTCGGGCTTAAAAAATAAGGTATAATCGATTGCTCATAATAGTCAGTGAAACGATACGTTTGCAAACACAAACGTGGATTAGCGGCACCTCTAAGCGTGGTCTTGCACAAAAAACGTTAGCGTATGCAGTAATGTCCCACCTGAGAGACAGAACGGTGTTTATTGATTTGTCGCAGTAGGCTTATGACTATGTACGGAGACCAAACTATCCATATAGCTATAATTATTTTTTTCCCTGTCAAAAACCGGGTTCCATATACAAACGATGACTGATTCGACGTTATGCATGAGCCATGCTGAATCTCGAAGCAATTATCACACACAGGAGTTGCCACATGACGAGAATCGATTACCGATAAGTACATGTAACACTATACGAAATATTCCTTGAACATCAGCCATATACATGTATATCTAACAGCAAGTCCATGCATTAACTTCTTTCCGGCGTTCGCATTTCCTTAGCCCGATTTTATGTTGCAATTTGAATATGACATGTAAATTATGTGGTTTTAATTCATTTATAGCGCAATTTGTCTTCGGCAGCATCTATAGGGTTATTACAAAAGAATCATCGAGTTTGAAAAATATACAAAGTACAAAGTATATAAAAAAAAGGGGAAAAGTCGCACTTGCAAACTTTGCTTTAAACGCCCAGGTGGCAGCACGAACCCAGTATCCAAAATGGCGACAATGCAGCAGAAAGCGTTTTGTGTGATCGAGTATGCGAGCTGCTGTGAACAGCATTGATAGGGACACACTTCAGCTTTTATGGGCTGAACTGAACTACCGTAAAGACGTGTGTCGTGAGATATCACATTGAACATTTGTGATGGTATGATTAAAAACTTGGAAATTTTCACTGTGTCATTTACTATTTTATCTGTAACACTTTCCAAAATATATCTTTTTAAAACCTAATGATTCTTTTGTAATAACCCTGCATTTTCGGCGAAACAGACAATCCTTTAGAACACATTCCACATAACGTGTTCGACAAACCCTTTTTCCTCCTGCGCCGCTTTGTATACAATGCTATTATGTACATGCAGATGTCATTAGGTGTTAATGTTACAGAAAATTACATTGTATACATATTTCTTGTAACATGCTAGTAAATAAATTACTTGGCAATATCAATGATTGTCAAACTGACTCAAACCTCTAATAGTATCACGAATGTTGAACCACTGCCTTTTTGAGAGGAGTTTCGAAATCCGTGCGGTTTTAAACAAGCAAATGGCAGATGCTTCATTTCCCTGACTAATTTTGCAACAACAAAAAAATGCTGATCCATCGGTTTGTCATTCCCTACGACGTTAAAATCGTACATCGTTAATTCCCTTAATTCCCCAAATATCAACGATCCGGTAATGTATGAAGGGCGAAAGATTTAGGCTATAGTTGCTCATTTTTTGTCTTAGCTAATCATTTCTGTACCCAATCCGAGAGAGCTCTGACAAACCCTAAACTGGATCCGAACACAAAGCAAATATAGGAGCAGGTCGATAATTGAACTGAGTGGGTTTCATTAAACGATGGTGTCGAACCGGGTTCGTGTTCTTTGTTTGTCAATCCAATCCCAAGTACAACATAGTGGCTTGAAGCAGAACGCTTTCATTATGTAAAATTCAACACTGACACGAAAGCAAGGGCAATCAATTGTTCATTAAGAAGTCTTCATCTGAGGAAAAACAACCTCCTTAATGGAAAATTCATGTTTCCCTATAACAATGTAGTGTGCCTGTATTGCAGTCTGGCATGCAAGAAAAGCGCAATGCACATGCCTCAACTTTATCGGTGTATTATGTGCATCGTCCCAAGCTATTAAAGTGTATAATCCAAAAAGAAAGTGCGTAAATAATGACGTTTCTGAGGGCGACTCATACGAGGTACAATGTACTTATGTAAAGTCTCGCGGTTTGAGAGTACGAACATTATGCATGCTTCCTCTAAAAATTGCATGGTTTCTGCAACATTAATTCACATTCCTCCCCCAAATCCATATTTCCTCACGCGCTACCTGTTTCTATTCATTAATTCGTAATCTTGCATTCGTACAACGAATTTAAAATATAAAAATAAGCAGTATTGATCGAAGACCTCCCAACTCGTAATCGGAAATCATGCAAATTTAATTATGCACACCCATGCTGACAGGCGGCTGCTGATTTGTGACAAAATTTCCAAAAGCCGCATTAGGCATGCAATGGTGTTGAAGCGACGATAGTTGAAAAAAGATTTTTTTCAATAACATCACAAATTAGTTTTCCCGATTGGATCTTGTTCCAGCGACAGAAAAACATTACTGATACATTATGCACATCTAGTTTTGCACTTCATCTTGAAATATTTGAATGTCAATCTGATATATTGGATTTAAAATGCATTTACATGAATCCATTTTGAGTTGGCAATGATCGGATTTCAAATTAAGTTTGGAAGTCTATCATAGACTAACAATAACGCGTTTGTTTTCTTAAAAGAAAGTGAGCATAGAATTTCTTATAAACCAAACAGAACTAACTGCGCGACTTGCACTCCGACAATCTGCACCGCAACGCTGATATGTCAACAAAATACCAGAATTGACTTAGTGGTCAGTTTTCTTGAGGCGATAATGGTCATCTCCGGTCACCTCCTTTTATTGAAGAAATAATGACAATAATGAATGCCCTGCTTTTGTAAGAGTTCGGTTAGAATTTCAAGAAGTTTCAACATTCCCAGCTTCAGGACAAACAATGAAAACATCTTCAATGTTTGGTTTTAGAAGGTATAATGTCAAGCAAACTGCTGGGATAAGCGACATTTCGAGCTATATACATGGGTGGGATACATGACAGTATTGTTAACTGACATGTACTGTGTATTATCACGCATAACAATGCATTAAAACTTGCTTCAACTCCAAATGAAAGATGTAACTTTTCTGAAGCGTGGGTGCGATATATGGATAAGTTTTTGATTTATATTAGAATATGTATTTAAAATTTGACTTGTAGGCGTTCAAAAGCTCTAGCCGCGTGTCAAATGCACGCATGAATATACAGTTATAGTAGAAATAAAAATACACATGAATACCGTTCATTTAATTCTCAATATGAACGTCTATAAGCTTTATATGTTTAATAAAAAGATGCAACCCTTGAATACCGCCATTCTTGCCAAGAAAAAACCCTGATACGTTTTATTATTGTGTGTTGCATTTTCATTAAAGAAATTACCCTACGTGATTTATGAGCTTTTTTGGGATTAAACTAGCGCGAGGATTATAATTGTAGTACACGTGTCGCAGGAATTTTTAATTGAAAATCTTGGTACAATACAACCTCGGCTGTACAAGCATCAAAAAATCCCATTTTTTTTCTTCAAATCTTTCATTTTAAGGGTGGGCAGCTACAGTAGTTATACTGCACGAGCACGATGTAATTACTTTTCTGCACGCCACAAAACCCTTTAAGAGGATTTTGTCCTGGATCATTCTAAAAAATTGAATAGCGGCAATCCTCCTAAATTCCAGTGTGCTACAACGTGTAATTATACGAAAGTCAACCGATAAGAAACACGTAAGCACAAACAAACTCAAAAGACAACAAATTGAAAAAGAAACTTTTGAAAGGGACAGAACATGTAAATTATATTAGACGCAAAACATGAAATATTTCCTTTTAAAATTTAACCAGTCAGCTGCATTTAAATTCCATGTGAAGAAAAAAGAAGTGAAATATCAGTTATGGCTTACTGCAAAGATTAAAGTAATTACCAAAGCAAGTGATGCAATCAACCAGGAACTTCCAGAATGATATCTTACGTGACATGACTGTGCAAAGTTTAGGTAAATTGTCATGATGGTACCTCACAAACTGATACATGTACTGCAATTACAGGATCAATTGAACTCACTAACAGACCAGATTATACATTCATCACGTACCATTTTGAAGTAATTTGGTTTCTATTAAGGAATCTTAAATAGCCCAAGAAATTGTGATGTATGATTTTTCATGATTATTTTAACATGGATAATTAAGTTCATAGCATTGGTTGTGTGCAGTTATTGCAAGAATAAAGTTGAAACAGGATATAAATGTCTGGCTGTATACATTATGTCTGCTCAATGAAATAAATCCGGTTTTATACTTTTAACCTTTGACATATTAATAACAATGGCAAAACAAATGAATATTCCAATAAAGGGTACAATAACTATATACGTGTATCTTGTCTTTTAAATTCAATGAAAGTTTTCGCGTGCATCTTATTGCGCGTTTAATTCATTCCCTTGTTGTATAATTCTATTAGCGACCATCTTGCATGCTAGTTAAGCTTATTGTCTGCAGCTCAAATGCTCACGCTATAGTAAAAGTATCTAATTTTCAATTTGTTTAATGCAATACTATCATGTAGAACAAAGTGATGTCGGCCAGGCCTACGACAAGAAAATAAAGAATCCTAAACAGGTTTTACAATTTCCCTGACCTACAAATGCATTGCACTTGAAAGGCCTGACATTAACTTTCGATTGGTAATTTCATTTTTAACTCAGACATGCAGAGGTGGCTGGAGGTTTGTCCGGGCTGCCTGTTTTGGATAAACTGAGTTGAAAAAAATCTATTAGGCAACACTTCTAATTAGGATTTCCATCACGATTTCTACACCCGAACAGTTGTCGGTAACCCAATTTCAGAAATAATGACTTTCACCAGGTATCCCGTTTAAAATTTGCATGCATTGTGCGATGGGTTGCACATCAGCTATGAAATCTTCCCTTGGTGCCGCCATTATTCAGTACACCAACAACACAAGTGCGGTTGTTGCGCTGCAATGGACTAGAGCAACTCACGTTGAAAACTACCAAAACTGCTATCCGCAATAATAATGAATGACTACAGGAATTAAATGCTGCGAAATAAATGAAGCCACTCATCTGAGATTTTAAAAGGAAGTCATCGAAATGAAGCTGAGAAGGCTTCGCATGGTGAGTCAAACCAATTTTATACAAAATCACATGCACCTATGCACATTAGATGGTATAACAAAATATGACAATTGCGTGGAGAATGAGTATTTTGTGTCATTTTAATTATAGATACGATATCCAATTTTCATATTCTTCGAAAATAAGAGCGTAATGTGAGATCGGAAAACCTGAAACAAATTTAATTCTAAGAAGTAATTATGATTCAAGAGGCATTATGTTCTTGAACACACAAATCAAGACAAAAACCATAAATACTGCGCATGTACAGAGTGGCCACAAAAAACGGGCAACGTCTTTCATAAATTTGTAACTTTGGAAAAGTTGAACAGTTTCTCTAGCGGTGTGTGCTGGTGTACCATCTTGCTGGAACACAAACACGTCAGAAAATTGACGAATATACAAGGGCAGTACAAAAAGACATGAGAATTCCACATTTGTGCAAAGTTGGATTTTGATTAAAAAACAAAAAAGTTACGAATTTATGAAAAAGGTTCCCCTATTTTTGTGGCCATCCTGTTCATATAATGCCTCCCACGATTCATTTTCGATAGATCTTGCCGTTACAATGGGATCGCACCATGGCAACATTGGCTTCAATGTGACAACCACACGTTGATACGTTGATAAAACGTTGCTTTTTTACCGGGCAATACTCATTGCAATTGCCAAAACGAACAACAAATATTTGTGTTCAAAAAATATTTAATAATTCGTGTATTTATTGGCTATTTTAAACGCTACTAAAGATAGCAGAATATCACATTCTATTTCTCTGAAAAGAGCTATACTTGGCGTATATTGTTTCATCCAGTGCAGATGACCCATTACAATCATCGTTATGGAATACTTGACCACCAAAAGCTCTCACACGTACATTGGCTAAGCAATTGATATCTTTTAATGATCGATGAGATGTATTTATAGCAGAAAAATGGCCACAATAACATCACTATACCGATATAAATGATAAACATTGTATACAAATAGCAATGGCCGTTTCCACGGCGCTTTGGAGAGGTTTCATCATGCATTTTCTTGCAACCAATGAAAATTGAGAATGTCTGCAGCTTGTGGACTTGTTAACATTTTATAGTATGCAGTGATTTAAGAAATCTGTATACATGTATTACAGCGATCAAATTTACTAAATAAAAAGTAATCGAGAATAAATTCCAAAATGGCGAACAAGTCCTCGAAGAGTATCCGATTTGAAAATGCATAAAAAACGAAAATTGGTTGCACCATGAGAAAACATTGCTTCAGAGCAATTGGTTAATAAAAAACCTTAAGTGTCCGCTGTAACGACAACGGAACGTTCTAATTACAAAATATCTGACATCCTTAGAGAGTTGTTGGATGGTTGAACAGATCATTCCACCTGGTAGTTACTGTACATGTAGATTGCACTTTACTGTACGTATACGATGCCGCTTTTAGAAACACCAATATACTGTACATGCTTGCTTTGGAAAAATAAGCAAGGCAAATTACACTGCAGGCAATGTCATTTCGGAAACATTTTGGACTCGCAATTGCTATTGGTGGTTGACGTTTTACCCACTTTCAGGTTTTCCAATGAAATGAGCGAAGCTTGTTCCCAATACTCTCTAGCTTTCTGAAAAGCTTAATTGTCACAATAATTAATGGCTATGAAGGGAGATATGCATGCTACTTCATTATGCAATATGTTGTTAGGCGATTACCTTTTTTTAATTTAGTCCTAACATAATATACGTTACTTGAGGCCTCCATGCTTAATATCCGTGCTAGTTTCATCTTAATGCCCTGCAATAAAGAACAAATGACCAAGACGCGCATTGTTAGGTCGGCACGTCATCTTACCAGTTTGGCCCGTGAGTCAAGAGGCAGCGTTTTATTTGATAAACCTACTTTTCCCGTGTTTCTCATTGCCTAGTCATATGTTATTGTTTTGCACGAGGCCGACTATACCGGTATTTATTCGATTATGAAACGCTTTATTGCACAAAGCCAATGGCCTCACAACTTCCTCATATATTTAATCCACAATCAACTATTATTCCGCTGATGAATAGACAATATTGCGTCACGCTGATGCGTGCAACTATATATGCAAATTCAACACGTCCTTATTTGCGGTCCTTTTTCGAATTGTTCAATATTGGTTTACCTCAACTCTCGTGAAACATTAAAACGCGCACTTACGCTACTGAACAACCTTTTTGTGGGCCACAGACACAGCTAAAGCTGTATTGGTGTCAAGTATTCGCAATTGCCACATGAAGTGCGCAAATGTATTCATGAGATGAGCATCTTGTGCCAATAGTTCGCGAAATCTCTACTGATTTCTTTCTTTATTATTTTTACTTCCAAGATATACACTATTCAAAGATATTCAAGCGAGGAAGTAGGATTTGCGCTTCTGATTTTGGCTCAAGAAAGCCTCGATTTAATTTTCGATGTGGCTTCACGAGCTTGTAATATTCAGTGTATGGTTTATACATTCATAAGATATGTCTCAAGAAGTCAGAAAGTAGGCCATTTCCACTGGTCTGTCAACTTCAGAGAAATTTTGTTAGAAACTTTGCACGAAAGTATACAGGAAATGCTTAAATTGGTGCTTTTCATTTGCCTCGTGACTAATTAAGAAATTTTGAAATATTTACAGTATATGTAAATGTATACAGTAGGTGCGGTAATTGTGCATTGGTTTAAATAGCCCTTACTTAATTATCATAGTAATAATTTATCAGTACTTCACTATAATGATTTTGTAATGTATTGTGAAGAACTAACCGCTAGGGTATTCCTGTGATAAATATGGAATACTTTTTTAAATGAACCTTGATTAAAAACTTGCATTTTATTCATATAAAACAAAATGAATTTGTCGCTTGCATAAAATATGCAAATAACAGTATCCGTACAGACGAAGTTTAAATTATAATTAAACAATTAAAACACTTTTTAATGTAATTAATTAACAATTAATGGTAGTGCAAATTGGTACACTAAGCGAGTTTTATACAAATACTGAGGTTAGACGTTGTTTATGTACAAGTATCCTACGGCTATACAGTACAAACTGCTGCTCACACACTGATTTTGCAATCTCACCCTAATTGCACCTTGAGCAGCAATGCGTGTCCAACAACCCAGAAATCGGCATCAGTCAGGTTATTTGAAGACAATTATAGCTTTAACCATGGCATAGTAAATGTTATTTTTATGCCCACAAGGTAAATCTAGCGAGCGTTTTGAACTTGGTATTACATTTTTATTTTAAAAGAAATAAATGAAAAGTTAAAATTAAATGTATACAGTATCTGTCGTAAGAAAATATTGGTTTACTGGCCTAAGATCTTTCATGGCGCAATAGCAAATCTTGAATCTAACTATCCATGCGGCCTACTAACTGTATTCATTCGAGTCAAACGTGGCCCATTTAACCACACAATAAATTGTACTTTCATGTCAAGGCAGCCGCCAATAGAAAATCATTGAAAACAAACATTGCATCCCTTCGCATGATCAACACCAGTAAATCATCTAAGGGAATATCGATAACTTAATACAAAAATACGCCTTTGTAAACAGGTTTAATGCAATAAGAACGATGACGTGATTCATGCAAGGTATTGCGTTTACATTTATGTCAAATAATTCGATTCAATCT
This sequence comes from Ommatoiulus sabulosus, assembly GCA_034697705.1. NCBI lineage: Eukaryota > Metazoa > Arthropoda > Diplopoda > Julida > Julidae > Ommatoiulus > Ommatoiulus sabulosus. Next base: position 1,138 of record JAQGAO010008663.1, on the reverse strand, counting down.
AAGTAAGCAGAACATTTAATATGAGGATATTCTTTTAGTCGATTGTTCGATCGATGAAAAGGCCACGTGATACCGGCTCCTACGTAACTCTTCATAAGATCCGTTGAATGTGTACATGTATGCAAACATTGTAAATAATGTACATGTACAACATTCACATAATACGCAACCAAAAAAAAATAAATATTTTGACAGGGCAATCACAAAAATCAAAATGCAGATATGAGCTTAATATATATTATTATTATTATTATTTAACTTAAAATTGATCTCGTGACACTTAAACAGCAAAAAGGATGATGAACTGTCAAAGTTTTGCTATAGTTAGCCTACGTGAACGAAAAGTGTCTTTTAATATATACTGTACATGAAAGTCGTTGGCTACTTGAATTTGCCGCCTGATGCCTCTTTCTAAAATTCACGGCCAGATTTAAGTTGTCGACTGGATATACTTGTACACGTACATGTACAGTATATTGAGTAGCACTCTTCGGTGTAATGGAAATTTTGAGAGACATGTCTTGATGAGATGGGGAAAGTATTTGTCGATGCAAAAAAAATCTGTGTCAACGGTATTGGAGAGTCGATAGGAACAGCACATTTATCATTTACTAGAAAACAATTGAATTCCTGAATGTCAAATAGTTGACTAGCAATTGCCTTTAAATTGAAAATGCTAGCCCACTTCGTAGCTGTCAAGACTCAAGCCACGTACACAACGCTATCGCAGTTATCACTCAGGCCTTGGAGTGATGGCATTGTTCATCGTACATTAGGGTGGCAATAAGGGTACTCAGACAGAAGCTTTAGGAATTATACTTTGGCAGTCGGAAAGTCACATTTGCAAAAAAAAGAATTTACTGGTTTAAAAACGACGATAACTTTGACTAAATCTCTTAATACATTTAGCGAGTCAATTTTGCACTCCTGACTTCACGACTACCAAAGCACGTTTCGTATAGATAACTTAATTGCTTGTGACGTCACGCAGCTCGTGAGCGTGTGTTTTGGTGTACATGATTCTGAGAATCGTGGTGTTAATAAGGACCAACATTCTAAAAACTAAGAAAATGCCCCATTAGATACTATCACTTACCCATGAATAGATTTTTTATCCGAAAGTAAATATTTTGATGCT
>JAQGAO010008662.1:0-10199 GCA_034697705.1 Ommatoiulus sabulosus | reverse complement strand
ATGCATGAATTCTCATAACGCAAAACACGATCTTTTTTTGCCGCTATTTCACTAATTTTGCATCGTTTTTAACGTAAGTTTTTTTTTAACAATTCAGTAGATAAATGTATGTAGGACATTCCTGCAAAGTTTTAGAACTTTTTGAATTAAATTGGTCCCGTTATAGACAGAAATATTTTTGGTACCAAAAAAAAAAATTTTAAATGTCTAAACATTAGCAAATAACTACACATGTAGTAAAATCCATGCTAATATAAGTATATATTAAATCAAATTTGGAAAATCGGCCTCGTTCGAAGCTATTTTTTTCGATTTTAAAAAAATATCAGATTAATCTAAAAATTTATATGATAGCATCTTTAAACATGCTGATAATAAATATCTATTCAAAAAAAAATTAATTAATTATTTTTTGGCCAGGGCTGAAAGGGTTAATCAACATTAGTATTTCGTACGAGTTCAATAAAGCGAATGACCCATGCAGCGTGGGCTTAGTTTCAAAACATCCAGGTGACGCTATCAATTTTCTTCATTCTCGTTCAAACAAAAAATAATCTGAAATTGAAGAGTTTTGGATGGTGGCGCCATCTATCGCCTTAATTTTCGTTCATCGACAAAATCTAAAATAAAAAAATGAACTATGACCCCAAACGGGAGCGTCCGTCTCAAAGGACTCGCTACAACAATCCAATCCAATGAAGGACGTTAATCACATCCGTTTAAATGGTGGGGCCTCTATATGGAAGCCCTGCAACAGGGCACATCTGCCGCTCTAACCTGAAACGCACCTATGCGCCTATTGGCTCACTAGAGAGCCATCGGTCAGAGGGCTTTCAGAGCGCACCTGAAAAAGTGCTCTATAGAAGTACCGATGCCCACTGAAAGAAGCACGTATAACAGCGCTTCATTTAAGCGTCTTGACCACGGAAGTGATACAGGGTGAGCAACACCGTATTTCCTTCATGAGACATGCACTTTTGCAGCCTCGTAAGCAACTGCGACCGAAATAAAAACATCTCGGAAAAGACCCTGACCATCAAACGCGTGAAATTTCAAACCCCGGCATCATTCATTAACGCAAATCAAAACGATATCGCACACAGCGACATGGCGCAACGACGTCACGTGACAGGAGCGAGGGTTCTCTCTACTTGGTGATACGCATCGAGATTCCTTCGATGGCAAACAATTTATTATCTCGAATGATAGCTCATGTTATCCGTTTAGTGAAATGGAAATGACAACACCTAGGAGATACGTTTAGTAGAACATTTCGGGATCGTCTATTTTTGAGTTCGTGAACACGACTCGCGAACATTGCCGAGGGAAGTCGCCATCGCGTCTTTGCGGCGAGAATCGCGACCGAGAGCCAGGGGAAACGTAAAACTTGAGGGTGCTGTGCAGTTAAGTTGGTGAAAAATAATCGTGTGAAACTAGAACGCTTTTCGGATTAAAATATTCGGCTGTCAACGTGCGACGATGATTCTTTGACCACTGACAACGTTACAGAAGTGACAGAAAAATGTAAGCCCGATCGACCTCCGACGTTGCAGCGCGATAGGCCTAGGACGATGGATACGCTAGCAGCTATAGTGCACTCCAGCAATTTACTAAACATTCACAAATTAACTTTACAGACATTTTGACCACATGATAGTATCTAATAAACTAATTCGGAATTAACCAGCTAGCCTTTTTAACAAAATGCAATTGTTTTGGGCGTCTAATGACGTGAGTAATTTCTCGTTACGTTCATTGGGTCGGAAATAGAGCGATGTTGCGATGGGTGACAGAAAAGTTAAGGTGGTATTTGAAGTTGAGACATCAGGTTTGGGAAGAAATTTAAGTTCTTACCAAGATGTTGTATACAATAAAATGAAATGAACAAATAGTATAAATCATATTGCGAATTATATACTAAATACCTTTTTGGTATTAACGATTGTTTTCACTTTTTCAATCAAAGAAAGCAGTCTACAACTCGGATGGAACAAATGTCTGTCCACCCTCCTCGCAGAAGAGGAGGTATGGACATGACCATTTACATGTACACTGCTTGAGAAAACTGTGCTGGATTGGCTGTCCTGACTATTTTTTGTGGTTTTTTAAAGTGGCTTCTAGACCTATACTAAGACCGTTTCCTTTCAACGTATTTAGAAAAGTATAGTAAACAAACTGCTTTGAACTTGTTTCACGTTGCATTTCCGTTTGTGCATTGCCCTTGTGCCCTAAAACTTGATAGGTCATCAGAACACTCCTGTCCTACACAAAGTCAGGGCTAGCCAACTTCCCACAACTTGCCTCATCCATTACCAAACGGCTTAACCAGTCACCTAAATAGCTCTGACACTGTCTAACAATGGCATGTTCCCACATGAAATTAGCCATTGTCATGAGGTTAGAAATTTAACAACTCGAGGTTGTGTGCCAATGAAGAGCAAACAATGAAACCAGCTTTTTCACTATTTTGCAACTTGGAGTTTTTTCGCTATTATCAAATATAAGACAACATTTACTAAAACTAGACAAATTAAATTATCAACAGTCACAAATGTGATTATTCAAAAATGACTTAAGTAGCTCGCAATTTTCTGACTATATTATGCTCCGACAGTATTTCATAGAATCACTTCTGCAAAATCCATCCAGTTTTTTAAGTGTTTACCAATGATTCAATGCTGACAAGTATTGCATCATCGACACTTATCAGATGCAGTATTGTTTCAAATGGAGGTAGAGCAAAAGAGACAGGTCTAGAATCCCGTTCCTTTTATTCTGTTAGAAGTATGAACTACAACTGATTTAAATAAAATTAAAAAAGCAATATAACTTATTTTAAATCAAGTAGGTCAAAAACATGACCTATGGACGTGTTCGTCCATTGGTGCGTCCAATAAACGTGCCAACTGTGCTGTAATAACGATCCTAATTCAACTACAAATGGTTTAACTGAGGTGAATAAGGGTTATTCATTTATTTCCACTTTCACTTAATTTTTTAAGGCCGATTTATAAATATGATCATTATTAAAAATGAGATATAAAACTAACGACAATAACAGCTTTCTGTTATGTCACGTAATCAAGACATTTTACTTGGCATAAGCTTATTTTCAATGTAAATTATTACGTAGGGATTATCCAGTACATAGAGACCGAGACCGTAGATAAACTTTCTAATGCCATAGGATCTAAATGGTGGATAAGACAATTATTATAGAAACTAAGCCACAGGGATATTCCCATTATTTATATAGGGGTATTTTGTCGAAATGATTTATTTGAACTTAAAACCATCCCTCGAAATGCTTGAAATTATTGTCAATGCCTATTCGTTGAGAACGTTTTGTTCCATCTGATTAACTGGGTATTCATCGAACTTATTTTAATTCTTAGTTAGTTGCTGAATAGATAAACAGAATTGTCTTTGCTGACCAAGATGACAGGAAATGCTAAGCAATATTATAATTTCATTAAAACAAAGGCGCTGCTCAAGAATTTGCATAGACTCCAATCTGAACTATTTTTGAATTAAATATTTTGTGATAAAAGGTCAATACAACTGGCTTACTAGCAAAGAAATTCTTTGCTAGTAAGCATCGCCCACTCTTCTGGCACTCACTTCCTGAAGTGATCGTGAACATTTGTGTTCCTCTGCAATGAGGAGTTTCAAGGGCAAGAGAACCATACAGCAGGTGATGTACAATTAACATTTTGATAGTTTTACGTGACAACGTTGCGTGAAGTGTACAAAAGTGTCCTTGCAGAACTTTATCCTGCATAAAGTTTTCACACACACTTGCAGTTACGAGTAAGATGATAAGAAGGAATGAAAACCTAACACCTAAAATCTCGAAAATCAGTATTATGCAAATTGCCAATTCACTCGAAACATTTCTTCACAACACTGAATTTTTTATAAGTTTTTGACATTTTCTGAATTTACCAAAAGATGGCTGGGGAAAACTCGTTTAAACGGTGTTTTTTTATATTCATCTTTTAAAAACTGACCTCTGGTAAACACGTAAAAATATAATTTCGTCTAGTACTATTTCACACTTGACACTAGTAAAATACAGACAAATTAATTCTGCAACTTCCAGTAGGCCAAAAACTATCCATTAGGCTATGTTATGGTTTGACTTTCTTTCAAATCCTATCAAACATTACTATTCCTTACATTGCATTGCTGCATTAAATTCGACGATTTTTCCTTTTCTATTAAAATAATTTAACACTGGCCTTCCAGTCATCTCTTCAAAATTATAATGGTTGTATAACCTATCATTTTGCGGATTCAAAAGAAGTCATTCGACAAAACCTTCATTATTTACAGACATCGTTTTAACAATTAACTGATGCGTGCCTGAGTCCCTTCTTTCTGTAAGCAAAAGCAAACACGTCAAGTCTTAAGTTCAAAACGTTAGCTCCATAATTGCGCACAGATCAAATCAATCCGTTCCTCTCAATGTCGTCAAACGTCAGTTAAGTGTGGTGGCGGTGATAGGAATGTAGTTCCCCAGAATAACAGGCCTTGCTGGGCGTCCTCCGTCAGGCCTACTATTTCGGGAATGCCAATGTAGCACTCTGCTCCCAACAGTCATATTTTTAGACTTCCAAGTGCACAACCTACCTACGTGCACTTGTTTCGTTTTGGCCATATTCTAACTTCCTCGCAACAAACCCTGCTCAACGCATAAAATACAAGTGTCAGCATGCTGTAAATCATCATGTATTACACGCAATATGTACATGTCGACCAATTTGGTGCTGTTTTCAGCATGAATTTGAAACGCGAGCCAAAACAGCACATTCTCAATGGATGCAGCTGTTGGACTGAGATAATATTTTCACATGAAATCTGATGTGTATATATAACACGTATTGCAGTAGAACGTTTAGACTTTGTAGTCAGTGAGCATTAGTTAATTTAATTCTTTGATTCAGGGTGGCTGCAAAGGATGAAATCAATTTTATGTACCATATGAAACTTCAATTAAGAATGTATCATGTCAACAGGTTTATATCCTATTTCACTGAAGAGGTACGAAGGACACAACAGCAGCCATGACCGATCATAATTACGCCCCTAACAACATGCTACTATACCAGGAGCTTAGAAAGAGGTTTCCAAATGCAGCTCACGGATTGCTTATGGAAACAATCGAGAGGGTGAGGTCTCACGTAAATATCCGAGCATGTTTGTGGCGTTCTAAAGCACTGCCTTAATATACACCCAATTCTTGCAGCATGGCAACAATCTGCAGCGATGTATCGAAGACCTCTCTCTCAGCTCTCCTGGTCAGTTCAACCTATCTAGTCACCTTCATAACCTGAATATGCAGAGGAGCCCATATCCCACCAGCACCGACAACTGGCAGCCCAATTCTACGGCTGGGGCCCGGAGTCGGAGCGTTTCTGGCGTCCCAGGCCTCAGAGGGGATGAGAGGTTTGGCCAAGGTTTGGGATATCCAAACATAAACCAAGTCCAAGGGCAGCACCCTCAGTCTGCGCCCATCATCTCTGGCTGCAACTCCCCTTTTTCTTCTGGAGTCAGATTCTCTTTTTCCAAAAACAGTTCCTCAGAAAACATGAATGCGCCTTCCCGTGAACAACCATCCCTCTACTCGCCTGCCAATTATTCGCCACAGACTAACACGGTTACGACAACAACCCCAAAGGCTAAACCACCTGTTCCTCCGCCGACGTATCGATCTCATATTGAGCCGCCTCAGCACTATTCAAATTCGCCCTCGCATCATCAGTATCTCGGAAACAATACGAGGGAACAGCTACACAGTTTATATCCACAGCTGCCCAACGAATTGTCAAACGAACGCAATGCATCCTCCCCTGCGCAGCAAAGAAAGCACAAGACTAGTCTAAGCATGACACCGAGTAGTCCGCAAATGATGGTCAATTTCAGGCCAGATTACAATCCCTGGTGTTCACCCCCGATTGGCTGGAATCCCAGCATGGGAACGCACAGCACGTCGGTAAATCTTCAATTAGGCCTACCAACTGGTAAGCCCACGGGACATCCAGAAGTCCAAATTTCGACATCCGGGATGAACTATGGCAACAAAAGCTTGGCAATGCCAATGGGCAATGCTTCAGCCTGGCCGAACCCTATGGCTTCCAGACCATCTCCTCAAACTTCTTCTAGACTTCATATATCGATAAGCCCAAATGGCGGATCCATTTCGGCTATGCGGAGCCAAATTAATCCACATTCTCCGCTTCCCAGTGCCCGGTTTCAGTTACAAATCCCATCGGAGGGGAACAGTCCTCTTAACATCAATATCAGTCCTTCTACTAGTCCAGGTATTCGGCCAACAACCTCACAGGCTAGTCCGCGAGTGTCGCCCCAGTTATTAGAGAAAGGTTTTCATGGACCACGTTGCGTTTTTGATGAGGAAGATCCCGAACAGAGGAAAGTGACACATTCACCTATGAAACCAGTTCCCTCACCCAGATTGGGAGAAACCAGTGCTTGGAACGACGAGACCCGCTGGTCTGCACCTTCCCTACCCAACGATGGATGCATGGCTCAAAATGCATTGTGCAGTGGAGAAGCCTACTCTCAATGTAAATTGAATTGCGGGAGTATGACACTATACATGCAACAGGAAAATTCAGAAACGTGAAACCTGGATATAGAAATTTACCTTCTTATACAGTAAACAATATGTTAATTGCATGTAAATTCCCCACCCCTCATGTAAAACGATTTCTTTTTAAAGTTAAAATTACACTTTGATTTTCCTATTGAATTAAAAAATTTAAAACAAATTATTTATAAATAAAACATCAAAAATATAATCTAAACAACAGTACTTTCAAGTTTATGGACATAATACAACTGATGCTACTAAGAATGAATTTTGTTGCAGATATTGAGTTCATCTTCCCATAAATCACTAATTGTTCTGAACATGCCAAGCTGAGAATGTTACTTTATTAACGTTGTTGTTACGATTTGCTTTTTTAAGCTTTGCTTACGCACCAGAAAGAGAAATTCGGCATGCTACAAGGAGAGTTAGAACGAGATAGAGCCCAACTTGAACATTACCGAAGAGAAGTGGCGTACAAGGAGCTCTTTTCTTTTCGAAAGCAAATTTGTCAGGATCAGATGTTCATTTCTGTGAGTTCAACATCTGCACATTAAGAGATCTCCCAGATGTGCTTTAAACTGGTAATACTTCTTTTCCATAGTTTTACTCGTTTTTCATTCTAGTTTGAAGAGCTTCAGAATTTACGGGCAGAAATAAGATCACTTATGGTCGACTGCCAATGTATGGCCCGACTGGTGGATCTCTTAGACAAAGGCCAAGGTAAGTGTTGTGCATGTTGTGACCATCCTTTGATGAGTGGAGATGTTTAATATCAACCTTTACACTAATTCCCTGCATCTGTTAAATAATTACAGTGCCACTAGGAGAAACGAATGAGGATTTCTACAAAACAATTAATACTGGACAACAGGGACCAGTTTATGTACCAGCACTTCAAATAGGAATACCTCCTTCCATACCAACGCCTAGAGTTAATAGTGAACATTCGCGCCCATCCCAGCCATTGCCACAACCGCTTAATTCGTCACTTCCCCCAGTAGTTTCTGAAGCGGTTGATCCCAAGCCACCTCAGCAAGATGAAGATGATGAAGAGCAAAGTTGGGACTGCTGTGCTTGTACATTCCGCAACAACCCAGCAATGGTGAGATGCGAAATGTGTGAAATGCCGAAATTTGTACAAGGTATGCATTTTCCTCTAAAAGATCCTTTGCATACTCCATGTTACTGCCACCGCCAAATAATAATATGACGCGTCTTGGTGGAGTGACTGATACACTTACTAAAAAGGCTACAACAATAGTTTCTTAATGCATCAGTATGTTTGTTTAAACAACGGAAGATCTAGCCGCAAATTTAGCCCTCAAGTTACTACTTGATAACTTCAGCAGCAGGGAATTCATGTATCATTCCAACTGTTATAAAGAATTAGATCTATAGAATATTTTTATTACATTTGTTTTTAAAAAGTGGTACAATTTCACTTCATCAACTCCATATTGAAATCCGTTAATATAGAAAAGCATTGTAGAATGTTTAGAATTCTTCATCTGGCAGACTTTCCGTTGATTAAAGAAAATTATTGTATGCCTCATTTTCATGTTGTCTCACAGATTCCCCAGTGCAAGCTTCACAGCTCGTAATTTTACAGTTTTAAAGTCACACGTACAAAAACAACAAACCAATAGAACAGGTTTGGTAACCATGAAAAATTTCTTAAATAATTTATGCATTGCATCTGCATGAATGACCATTGTAAGCCGTGAAGCTCGCGTATAGGTAACGTATCCCTACTATTGTATCATAAAATATTGTGATTATTAATTAAGGCCTTGCCTATCTCGACTCTCAGTACATTTGAACCTTAAGCTGATGAAACTGCCTGATCTTCGTAAAATACTTTTAAAACATTTTCACTCTAGTTGGTGAATGAGGTAATGTGTGGAACTGATTCAGGGAATACTCTTTACTTAGTGCAGGATTTTCCATACTTAGCAATGTAAGATGTCCCTAGAGCAATTCCTACCTTTCCAGTCTAACCCTAACAATCCATACTTTGCTCTTTTTGTATAAGTCCCCATGATCTATTCAACAACAGGTGAGGAAACCCACAACTTTCGAATTCACGTTCAGCAGAATTCATCATGTGCTGCAGCAAACAAGGCTTTACAACTCAAGCTCACCCACAGACTTGGGGCAGTCAGACGCTAGTCCAAATGCACCGCTTGCAAGTCACTTTAGCATGCTGCTTCATCCTACTTCTTTCTCACCACCTGCATCACTTGCCGCTCTTGTTTCTTTTGACGAGACTGTAGAAACATAAAAGCTAAATTTTTTAAGCTTTGCGCTGCATCATTCAGGACTTCAAACTTCAATCTTAATCAGCCGCTAGCACTGACGAGACTATTCCAACCCAATGATTCCTTAGCAGCATTTGCCTTCAACATAGGACTTGACACCTTTTCTTTCTCAATCTTTTTCCATGGTATGGACATCCTCTTGTCGCTTATTTTCTTATTTTTGCGCATGCTTTTGTTTAAAAGGGGAGATTCAAGCAGTTGTGCAAAGGACATTACTTTCATGATCATTAGCATATCCTGGGGGAAGCATTCAAATTTAGTTGCTGATCTTTATTTTATTTTTTTCGTTTTGTTTTGCACCTTGTTTATTGGCATCTTTATTCCTTTTTTATTTCAGCATCTAGTATGAGTAACCAAAGAGGTGCTTATCTTTCATCAGTTAATTAACTGGCCTCTATTGTTGGGTTAGTTTGGAGAAAAATATTGCTAAGGACTGAAGAAGGTGGAATTCACTTGCATACGATATCACTATAGACCAAAGGCTTCAGAGAATTTTAGCTACCCGCAGCATTACAAATCAAGTTAAGATTGTAGAGCCCTACAGGTTCACACTGCACAATATACATTTTTAGGTGTTTCATGTTCTGATCTGAACAGTTGCAGTGAGATGATGTAATATTTTAAGAATCTTGAACCCAAATGAAAAAGATGGACGTACCAATATTGAAGAAATGCTTCCATATTTTCTTGATTGTACAGACTGCGCAAGAAGCAAAAATAAAGGCATGCTAACCATGCTCAACTTTGTATACTCATTTTTAGTAAAGCCGACAGTATTAAAAATGCAAACTTTCAAAGGGGGAAATTTAACAATTGCAGATAAACTAACGTTTGCCCCAATTTTCTGCAGCATGCATGCAATTTTACAAAGTGTGCAAAACGGTGTCAGAAATAAAAATTCCAAAAACTTATCATACTTTCTAATTGTTTGCATTCACATTATTTAATCCACCCAGTATCTAAAAATGCTCTAAAACAAGAAGATCATGGTCGGGAGGGAGTACAATAGCGGTTGATTTTCAAAATAAACTATCCCAATATTTGCTGAAAAACTACTGAAAGTAAACCACAATCCCATCAAAAATTTGTACATCTGTGTCCACCTTTTAAAACTGCAAAAATAATGATGAATGTATAATGATGAATTGTATGAAGTCATTATTCAGATGTAGCACCCATTATAAAATTAACACATGGGGGGCCATGCATAAATTACGTCACGCTTAGAGGGGGGAAAGGGGGTTGAACAGATCGTGACAGTTTGTGAC
>JAQGAO010008661.1:0-10201 GCA_034697705.1 Ommatoiulus sabulosus | reverse complement strand
GGATAACTATGTCGGGCAAGCACCACTACATCGTCTGCATAAAGGAGAATAAAGATTAATGAGTTACCAATAGGGCACCCTAGGCGGTTAGGTAAGTGGGCAGGTAGGTCACTAAGACCTTAGTGGTCTATTTGGGCATGTAAATCACATGACTATTTGATTTTAACAAGGTAAAGGAAGAAATTGGTAGCATTTTTTTGTTTTTGCCACTTTTTTCTACCCAAATAGGATTCAATTAATGGTAAGTAATGCTGTGTTTTAATAGGTTTGAGTAACAATTTCATATTGAGAGTAAAGCAAAAGAAAGATTTATTAAGATTTACAAAAGGAACGAGACCCCAACGTGGTTTACACGGAGCAATCTGGAAAGCATAACGGCAATACAACAAATGGCCGAGGCAGGCAAGGTACAGCATCGGCCCCAAACAGAATATAATCACGGATAAACTAAGTGCCACACGTCGCACACGAAATATGCAACAACCCGCGCGACAGCAGGAGAACGGAAAAAGAATAACAATGCCAGGCTCGTACCCCGGTTAAGTAGGGGCCTAAGGCATGCCAGGGTTGCACCTTCCAATCGTTGGTGGGCATGCGCAATGTGACTCTGACAACAGTAAAGGGTATACACTGGACTAAAACATCACTTAATAAAATTTTATTATTTCGAATAATTGGGAAATAAACATCCTTGTCATTTAACAACCTAATGTAACTGTATTTATTGTATGATTTACATTAGAATAATCTTGAAGAAAGCCACACGGGTGGCGAAACATCTTTTACCAGTAAAACGTTGTTGGTCGTGTTGCAGTTTTTAATAATTAAAAGATATTAACAAAATTCATGTATTGCTTAAAGTTTGATTGACAAATATGCAGTTTATTATTTAAAAAAATAAATATATTATTAGTAAGTGGGATGAACTTGGTGTAATGACACTGATTTTTTGATAATTACCTCTGCGACAAATAGTTATTGCAACAAAAATATATTTTTCATAAGTGGTATACGTAGGATATCCCTTGAATTTAAACTGTAGATACTGCTCAGAAATGTTTGGTTCACACTTCCTCTAAAAGAACTTACAATCTGTATGAATAAAATACCTCATGTATTAATAATAATGTCTTCTCTCCCTTCCTACTGATTTGGAATGGCCAAATTCCAACCCATTTGGGGGAATTCTCCATTCTTCCAGTATTCAGTAATAATCAAACTTTTCAGCGCATCAGTCTTGGGAGTATATCCCCCAAACTTTCCTTGGACCACAAACACCCCCTTAGATCTTCTTAACGCCCAATGGGGGCGGTACCGTCCACTTTGGGAACCACCGCCCTACATTCCCTGTTCGACTGGTTACACCCTGGGCACCGGGTGTGCACAATAAAGGCAATATAATTCAAATGTATCATAAATTAAACATGCTTTATTAGTAATAACAAAATCTTGTCAATATACATTTCTTAGAGCTAATATTTCATAATCTTTAAACACCGTTAGTAAAAATTGCTTTTCGAGCATTCAAATTTCTTCGTTCATTCAGTCATGTATTGTTTAATTTTCCTCATCATTGGTGAGTAATGGCAACACCTTTTTAAAATAATGAAGTTGCTCATTCGAATAAGATAGCCCTTCTTTTTTTTCTGTTAGCCAAGTGATAATGGCATCTTCATTGTCGACCCCATCAGGATGAACGATTTTATTTCGCTTCATAGCGACAATTTTCGAAAACTGCAAATGCATTTGAAGCGTGGTTCCCAGTTTTTCTATTTCTTGTTGCACTTTTTTCAACTCAGTTTTTGTACAGTATTTATTCTTTTTCTAAGTTTCCTTTAATAATATCCTATGCATAAGTTTAATGTTTAGGCGTTTTAGTTGCTTTGCATTTCTCTAGCTCACTCTTTGCCATTGAGATTTCACCAAAAACATTATACTTGTCGCTTTTTGATAGAATAGACGGAATTGTAGTTCCTGGGCGCTTTGTAAACACTGTGCATTTCAGAAGTTTTGCAGAAAAGTGAAACATCACAAAATATATATCTGAAAAATAATAATAAACATTTTTAAACATTTTTAACGGGAGAAATAAATTGATTTCTAGATGTGCTCAATTTGTTCTGGTTTTTCTGAGTTTTTGTTTACTTTTTTAATATCCAGTAGCCTACATTATTTTTAGGTAAAATACAAATTAAATATGAATATATTTCTACTTCTTCGCTAAAGATGGGGCAAACATATAAACAAAAAAACAAAAAGTCATCTTGGAGCAAAGAAATTTTTCAGTGTCATTAAGGCTGTTGGGTTTAATTGTTTTCATGGTTTTGTAAATATTTGAAAATAATAGCCTTTTTTAACTGTAAAATTTACAATTTACTTTTCTTGGGTAATGGGACCAAGTGTATGGCCTTATTACCATAAAGCTATGAGTAATGGGGCCAAGACATGCATTTTGCAAAATGCATTATTCCTCTGCAAATACACGAAAATTTTAGGGGTTTAGTGATCTAACTGAAATACCTGTTACAAAAGAAGCTTTCTGTGTATTTATTAGCATGAAAATGCTCCTATTTAACATACTAGATGCAATTATCCCTTAGGGTGGCCCCATTACACCTCTCTCCCTTACACTATAGCCTACCGCACTCAATGTTGCCAAATATTTTTATACATACTGAAAATCAGGAATTTTCCCTGTCCTGCTGTAAGTAAATGCGTTGTACTGACTGCAGCCGAAGATTCATTATAGACTGCGAGGTATGATTACCACTTATCTGGTCTTAAATATACACAAAAGGCGCACACGGGGCTTTCAAATAATTGCCACATAGCCGGTTTTTTCATTTAAGAGGTTTTCACTTATCGGATTTTATATAACGCAGAAAACGTATGCAAAAAGTACGGTGCTTTGAAATGTCTTGCATTTATCAGGTTTCTACTTATCTGGGTTCTACTGTACCAACCAAATATTTACGAACAAAAATGTTAAAAATAGCCCCCCCCAAATATTGATGAAATAAAATTCATAATTCTTCGTTATTTAACTTCATTATAAAATTATGAAAAAAAAATTACGTTACCCCAAACAGGGATTCAAGGCACCCAAAAATATTAAAAAACGTAGGAATTTTTAAAATTACAAACTAAATAAATCGTCCCATTTTTTACTTACTTGAAAATACTTCTTTTTTATCTTGAAAAGTGGCCAGGCGACAACTTGAGTCGAACAACTTGGGACCGAACGAATTAAGGCTCTGTCCAAACTGGGTCCCTTTAGTATGAAGTTCGAACTCCATACTTAAAAATGCCCAGATGAAGCATCATTTGAGGGCAGAAGGGTAGTCCGAATTCGTGGCCTTGTTAATGGTTTAAGGGTGTAGTGTGCAGTTGAATACGTTTTCGGCGGAAAACGTGAAAAGTTTGATAATCTGCACTCGGAAAACATGGCGAAGTTTGCAATTTTGTCCTCACAAACTGTAGCAAATTGCAAATTTGTACTGGGCAAATTTGAAAATGTTTCCAAATAGGCCCTGACTACGTTGGATTTCCCTGACTTTTACAACAAAAAAAGTCATTCTTTCCAGACTTTTTCAGGTTTTTCCAGTCTGGGGGAACCCTGAATGCGGACAGGGTATGGAGAGAGTCCAATTTTGGGCAGATTTTAGGACGCCCTTGGAATATCAGGGAAGTTGAATGAATTAATTTCTTCGTGACCATCGGTCATTTCAACAGTGTTTTATTTTTCACAGTTTAGTCGTAAAAATATGTTAGTAGATTAATTTAGTAAATAATTCTTAGAAAAATATTAAAGATTTTCTTAAAAATGAATAAGGTACGTTGATCCTGGTACGCCTATCCTGGTAGCGTGGCCTTTGCTGGTTACTTTCCTCGTGGCCGTTTTGTGAATGTAAGGCCTCATTTGCACGGTCATTAGTGGTCTGGTTTTCTCACTCCTAAAAAAAGAACAACATTTATAAGTAAATTAATCTTAATAATTTGTACTTGGAAAATACAAGTTTTACAAATTTATACTCGCAACATGTGCAGAAAGAATAGGGGCAAAATGTTGTACATGAGGGAACTTAAAAACTTAAGAAATTAAATTGGGATGGATTACACGAAAGAGTCCAACTCACGCAGATTATTATTCAGAAATTGTAAAAGTTTTACTAAAAACTCCAACTCCGTTTTTTCCGGAAATCCGAAATGTTTGGAGATTCTCTGCATTTTGCCTTTTGCATATAACTTTATTTTTTTGTTCTCTTGAGAAGTAGAGCTCTCGTTATAGTTAAAGCTACGTTGGAATCAGTTTGTGCCTTTTTCTCCATGCCCACAAGTCTAGATCGTATAAGGAAATAAGAAAATTAAATTACACATGACAATACAGTTTCAGCTATAAAAAAAATACCATAATTTAAATTAAAAATTATGTCTTCGCGGCCGCATTAGATTCGTGGTGAGGAAACTTGTCATATACACATTTAGAAACATGCGACAATACACACATCGGGAGGCAAGTAATGGACTTTATCGCGGATTTCTACGTATTTAATTTTAATGCTGGGTTCCAAGTGTTTTTTTTGGACGGCTTTTCCAACTTGTTGAGCTTTATTGTAATTGTCTTTTGCCGTTTTTAATTCTTCAGTCCTAATTTGCTACTCTGTAAATGCCTCCAAAAGTTTCGCTTCTAAAGCATTCATTACGGTAACTAAGGAATAGAAAATTCAGTTTTAAATACAGTTCAATAACAGTTTCTAAGCAAAAATTTTTAAACTTTTCACTCGTTTTCGACTATAGATTTCTACAATTTCAGGTTTTCGAGGTGAAAATTGAAAAAGTTTCAACAGTTTCTGGGCACAAATTTTCAACATTCTGAAGGTTTTCCCCGTGTAAAATTTACCGAATTCGCCACGTTTTTCCGTGGAAAAGCGCGCAATATCTTCAACCATTTTTGAACAAGTTTTGCAAAATTTTCCAGGTTTTCCCCTAGTCAAAATTTTCATAACTTTCAACGTGGACAAATTCGCTGATAATTTTAACAGTTTTGGAGGACAAATTTGCAACAATTTCACCGGTTTTGGCCTACAGATTTCTTCAATTGTTTTCGAGGCAAAATTTGCCAAATCTTCCACAGTCTTTGAGCACAAATTTGCCACATTCTCCCCGTTTACCAGTGGAGAAATTCGGAATATTTTCAACAGTTTCATAGCAACTTTTAGAAAATTTTCCAGGTTTACCCTAGAAAATTTTTCCACAATTTCTTAGCAACAATTTATAAAATTTTCAACAGTTTCTGAGGAGCACAAATTTGCCAAATATTCCAGGTTTTGCCCTAGTAAAAATTTGTCTAATTCTCCACCCTTTTCCGAGGAAAAATTGGCCAGATTTTAAACAGTTTCTGAGCAAAATTTAACAAATTTTCCTGAGCAAAAATTTGCAAAATTCTGCACGTTTTTTCGAGGACAAAAATTGGCAAAATTTTCCACCTGAATAAATGAGCAATATTTTCAAAAACAGTTACTGGCTCTGAATATTTTCAGACAAAGTGGTAAAAATCAGAGGAAGTGGAATTTTCAAACTATCTGGAAATATTGGACAAGGACAATCTTCACGTTACTGAAACTTGTATGACTGAAGGAGGAACGCGACCAACAATTTCTGCAATTGTAACTGTGAAGATTAAGTAATCTAATAGGCAAAGAAAAATCTCAACTGAATTCCTCGTATATACATGTACGTGTAATTTACTAAATTATAAGTTTTATTGTGTCGAGAGAAGGCGGAAATTTATTAACAAGTGAACGCCTTATAGTTGAAGAAATTTTAAATATACGCAGTTGTTACTTGGGGAGAAAATTTACACAAGTGGTTTTGACGACTTAAGGGGGACTCCTAAGGCAAATGAGGGCAGTTTTAAATGTCCACTCCTATTCGGGGGCCATCCATATAGATCGTCCGGCAAAGGGGGAGGGAGGTATCGACTAGGCAATGCCCGGAATGCAGGCATGCCTTGTCAATGAAAAAGCCGTTGGCGCCAAAAGTAAAACGCGTATCTCACCTGGAATTTGCCGAACGCGCCATGGCAGTAAAATTAACAGTTAAAATAAGGATTGTGCAGAACAGGGAATAAGTCGCTGATTTCTCCGCAATTTTCATTTCAGCTAGACACACTCGCACTAAAAATGCCCGAAAAAGGCCGAATGATTTGAAGCCACCCGAGTGTTTCTGAACCACAGGGGCTTGTTGAAAAGTGCAAACGCGATGCGAAGGTATCCCCATAACGTAACCACAGGCAGTTCGTTTGGGATGACCCCGAAGCCCACCACCCCTATACCCCAAATCCAAGATGGACACGATTTCTTTTTTATAAGTATAGATTTAGAAGTTTATAGTTTATCATTATCTCGACTAATTTTAAAAACAATGTATTTTCTTATATTTCTCACAAAATTGTATTCGATATGTTTCTGCATAATTTACAAGAATATAAATGTTTAAATTTTCCACATTTTATTTCGATGTACACGGAAATGAGTACTGTATACTGTATTTAGAAAACAATTCTTTTATATTTTTTTTTTGCATTGTGTTTTAATTTTTGTAAGTTACTTTGAAAATTTAATAGTTGCTATTACAACCAAATTACTGTACACATTTCTGTTATTTTTCTTTGGACAATATATTTAACGTACATACAGTATATTTTTATATATTTTAAAATGTGATATTCATGTACATACATGTACATGTATATTTATCATTAATATGTTTTTGTTAGTTTATAAAGAACAGTTAACACGCGCATATTTTAAAGACTAACATTTTTATATTTCTATACGTTATCCGTGCATATGTTTTTAATATGATTTAATTTAACATTCATCCAATTTTAAATTTATTTTAACATGCATAAATTTTTATATTTTTATATTTTACATACTAACATTTGTATATTTCTACATGATAGCAAATGTTTTGATTTATTTGAACATGCATATATAAAACGGGCATATATTTTAATATGTAATACATATTCTAAAATATTTAATTTGTCTCGAAAAAAAGTCAGTATTTCGCGATCTTAAATATATATTTCCGCTATATTTATCTCTTAATTCTAATAATATATTTAATTTAATAATGAAATTGCCTGAGTCTGAACTAATTACAATGCATTAGCTTAAAACTCATTAGCAGGTGCTAATTAAGCGTTCATTACTGCCGTATCCCAGAGGCTAGACGACAATTTCTGTAACTTTTTATCAAAATTTTGGTTTGTTCTCCTACAGTAAAAATAGGACAAGATTTTCTTTTTTTCATATTTTCCGTAATATTTTCGATATTGATTTTTCCATCAAAATGAGGGAGTCGCTTCCTGAATTTTGATATATTTTTCGTCGTAAAACGTGACCTGTTTTGTCCTCATTTCGCGTGATTTTCTTTTTGGCGGAACTGCGAAGTGCAAATTTTGCGACTAACAATTTGCGAAAATAAGCCTGGAGGGAATTGAGGCTTTTGCTTAATTTGCTCAATTATTTGCATAATTTTTAGTTTTAGATAAAACTTCGACAGAAACATGAAAGAGAGCGAAGACTTGCTTTTAGCAGTTTAACAATACCGCGAAACATACTCGTCATTATTATTAATAAACCCGAAGTAATTGGACTAATTAAGTTGTTGCAAATCAGGTTATGGATTTTATAATTTTAAAAAATTATTCCGAGAACCATGTTTTTCTGAAAATCCAATTAACGAAATGTCATTTTTAGCAAAAAAAAATTTTTGATATTAGTAAACAATGTTTTTGAAATTATCGAAAAGCGAAAATTCTTATTTTTTTACAAATTGACAAACTGCAATTTTAAAAAAAAAATTCTGAAAGCAAAATCGGAAGAATTTTGGAAGAAATTGTGAAATTTTCTAAACAAAAATTTAAGTTTTCGAAAGAAAAATTGAAATTTTTGCAAACAAAAATTAAATTTGTAGAGAAACAAAATTAGAGAAATGGTGAAAGTTTTCAAGAAATTAAAGAAATTATAGAAGGAATTGTCACGTTTTATAGGAATTTGTGAGTTCCACAAAGAAAATTTCACAATTTCTTTCAAAAAATGTAATATAACTTCCTATAAAATGTCCCAATTTCTTCACAACTATCACAATTTTTTTCAAAATTGCAAACGTTTTTCAAAATTTTGCACTTACTTCCAAAATTTTTATTTCCTTCCAAAATTTTACAATTCCTTTCAAAATTTTGCAATTTCTTACATATACATAATTTTAAGAAACCAACTCGTTTTGGTCTCCATTTTCGCATCACTAATTACAGACACCAACTCTGGTATTCCTAAGCTCAATTTCAAGTTTAAGCCGTTAATTACTTAAACGCGCACCTAAGCTGCCAACTTTAGGGATAATTACTACTGAACCAAAACGGAAAACTTACCTGTTACCTTTCTGGCGGATTTCCCCAATAACCGTTGTTAATCCCCGAGTAGCAAAATTCAACTTACCTGAAAAGAGAAAAATTACCAAGAAATAATTAGACAATTATTAAAGGATCTTACGTTTTCAAGGAATAGCAAAAAGTCAGATTAGGAGCAGTACCCAGATCTGATTACCCAGATCTGAGGACGCGTACCCAAGTTATGATACTTCGAATACCCCATATAGGCTGTTTTCTGAAGTTCGGTTTGCAGACAATTCTTGCTGCCCCTTTAGTAGGCGAGCACGCTTCCCAGCATCATCTCGGGAAAAGCTCCCCCTTAAGTGGGAAGACGTTGGCTTCCCGCAATACTGCAGTTAACATAGATATACATGTATACTGCATACACATCCAGGACATTTTCCCACGAGTAGGAAAATCGTACATGGTGGCCCCAAGCACGTGACCTCGCAATTTCTTAATTTATTAAAAACTTTCACAATTAATTACTTCCAAATTTAATAACTTTCTATAAAATGTCCCAATTTCTCCTAAAATTTCGCAATTTCTTCACAACTATCACAATTTATTCCACAAAGGAAAACGTTTTTCAAAATATCGTCATATCGTCAAATTTCGTCATTCCTTTCAAAATTTTGCAATTGCTTACAAAACTTCCCCAAGTCCTTCCAAAACCTGCCCAATTCCTTCCAAAAGTACGCAATTCCTTCCATAACTTTACAATTCTTTTCTAACTTTCGCAATTTTTTTCCAAAATTACACAATTTGTTATACAAAAATATAAATACTTTCTAAAATTCCAATTTTTTTAAAAAATTAACCTTAAAAATGACTATTTGAAATGTATGGAAAACTATTTTTCCAACAAATATATTATGGATTTTTTTGAAAATATTGTTTGAATCACATAGCCTCGGCATATAAACATGGCGAACCTGATCTTCAATCTTGTCATAAAACAGGCATAGCAATTGATTTTTCCGGCTGGATGACGATGAGAAGAACTTGTGTTAATCGTTGTGGAAATTGATTCCTTTTCATCATATCCACTTAATCCTCTTAAATAGGATGAGTAGCGAGAAACAATAACAATGACAAAACCAAAAACACGTCCAAATAATCCTCTTTGGAGACAATGGTTTTAGTCAACAGAAAAATAGCACAAAAAGGCCAAACAAACATTGGATTTATAGTTAACTGTCTATGGCCATGCATGGACAGATACAGTATATGTCTGATGCTGACATTCGGCTAAAACAAATTAAACATACTTTTTTTGAGTAAACATAATCAGATAAGGCCCGTATTTCGTCTAATAAAAAGGATTTGACCCATATCTGGCCAGTTAAGTCTAGAGAAGTTTATTTATGACCAAACTCAACTGACCAAACTTGATCAGTTATGGTATGTTGCGGACAATTTCATTTCTAAATTTTTTAGATGAATTTGCATACGCGTATTTATAAAAATATTTTAAAAAAAATCTAATTATAGATGCAGCTTTTGTTTGGTTTTATACAATCACTAACCTTTGCTTTATTTTTGTAAAATTGTGAATTTTAGAGATTTGTTAATATTTCTATCACGATGCTTTATTTCTTTATGAAAACTTTGCTATATTTTGTAGTTTTGTAAGGGTTTTTGTGTTTATTCCTGATGATTGTTTATTTAGGCAAAACGTAAGTAGTACAGTACCCCCACCCTGCAAATGTGGGTGGTGACTTCCGGTGGGAGGAAACCACCCACCCACCCCCCAAC
>JAQGAO010008660.1:0-10201 GCA_034697705.1 Ommatoiulus sabulosus | reverse complement strand
CGTCGTCCCTCCCCGGTCGTTCGCTGGGCTTTGTCAGCCCCGGTCCTCCCGGTCATCGGACGTCCCCGGTTTTCCCCGGCTTATAGTGTATTTCCCCTCACCGCTTTCTCGCAAGTGGCTTTTATCCAGGATTGTGAGAGAGCCTAACCTTAACCCGTGTTTAAATATGTTAATTCCATATCTGCTTGCCGAAGTTTACCCCGCGATTATTTTTAATGAAACAAACATCAACCGTTGGCTATATTTTTAAAGTTTTATTTTTCATTTTTAGTCTTCCGCTACAGGGCTCCGTATACTCCCGTTTGCCCCATAAACCATAGCCAATCAGGAGCTCCGTAGAAACCCCAGGAATTTCGAACGGCTAGCCGTTAAGCTTCTCACGTACGTACGTTTTGAATCGGACATTTTTATCTTGTTTTTTAGCCGGTTTTTCGGCGATTTCGGCCTTTTCGGAGGGCTTAATTAAGCCATCTTAAAACCGTCGCTAGTTCGCTACATTAAAAATTGTATTTATAATAATAGTAGTGCGATCAAGATATGGGTTCTAAAGGAAAGGCAGACAATCAGCACATCCAGGTTTACGTTCGCTGCAGGTAAGAAAATTTGAAATTTTCTACGTTGGATGGGGTTTTACTCGAAGAAGCCCTAGTCGAATAATAAGGGAAGGGATTGTAAACGTAACAAGGCACCTTTGAGTGCATTCTGGAATGCTTGGATTGGCCCAGGTAGAAAACTAACACAAGTCCGATGACTAGCTGGTTAGCATTCTCGACTCGTCCATCCGTCCATGTCGTCTGTCCATGCTTTAATCTCATTTTTTTAAGGTGCTTAATTTGTCGAACTGGATGCAAACCTCGTCTAGTTCAGGAGTACTGTAGCTGTACGTATACTAGATGAAGTATCTGGAGGTTGGATCATGGGCAACTGAACATCTGAAAATTTGTAGGTCTTCCCTGGAGCATGACATATATAAGGGACATTCTTTCGGACCTTTTCTTTGGTTTGCTCTAGGGAAATTACTGTACATACATGTACTATGGAGCCAGAAACAGACAAAAAGGATTATAACACATCTGAAGGACATCTGAACATTTATATGGCCTCCCTGGAGCATGACATATTGCAGGGTTCTTCCCAGACCTGGAAAAGTCTGGAAGAATTGCTTATTTTGAAAACGTCAGGGAAATTAAACGCAGTCATGGCGATTCAAAATTAATACTTCTACATGGTTAGCTCGAGGCCCATTTTCTGAGTACGGGTCTGAGTTGCAAAATTTTCTAGGTTTTCCGAGTACAAATTTGTAAAATTTTCCTCGTTTTCCGTGTACAAATTTTCAAACATTCTAGGTTTTCCGAGTACAAATTTGCAAATTTTCCACATTTTGTCTATGTTAGTTTGCAAAATTGTCATTGGTTAATTTTGACACATATTTTCCAGTTTCAATTTTTCACATTGACATTGCATGGTCAGGGAATTTTTTTAAAACCTGGTAAAGTCAGGGAAATTGAAAATGAAACTTCTGGGGAAACCATGTATTAATCCTGGAATGCTACTTGGGTAGCCTACACTTGCCATTCGCTCATCATTGAAATTCTGGACATCTCAGTAGTTTCATGTCTGTGGAAGTGAAAGTCTTTGGATCAGTAGTATGATTTGAATTTTATGAATTATATAGTTTTTGGGGTATGGCTGTAGCGGAATAAGGTAATATTTGTTACTACCCAAATGTCTCGTAAAAGTAGTAAATCCGTATATTTTGGCAGAAATTGGTTAATATAGTCGTACATTTGTATAATTAATGTAAAATAATACAATAGAAGATTTAGGAAATTGGCCAAAATTGTCAAAACTCTTAATTACCATAGTACTCTCGTGGCGGAAAGATGAGTCGTCTGCCCTTACTGTATGTTCATTCTATGCCTTATTAAATATTGTTGGACTGAGTTAAATGATTTTATTGGAGGGGTCAACAGCTCCAGATAAATAATGCAGCGATAATAAGAGTAAGTATCTAAAAAAACATTTTTAGGTCTCTCCGGGGAACGTATCACATAGTGGACATTCTTTCGGATCGTTTCGAAGGTTTGACTCCAGTTTTTCTAGCCAACTTACGAACTACGAGCATGAAACAGCAATAATTCATAGAATATGGAATGCTAAATGTAGAAATTAATACAGGGTCTACTTGGTCAAAATTGTCGTGATCCAAACGATCGCAGTGCAGAAACTTTTTTTTTCGTCTTAAAACCATGCGTACTTGAAGCGTTACATGGACTTTTTGCCAATAGACATTGCTGAAATCAATTTTTATTTTCTTCGCAGGCCGTTGAGCGACATCGAACGAAGGCAGAATTCAGTTTCTGCAGTCGAAGCTGTTCCGGAGCGCCGTGAAATTGTCGTTCGCGAGCGCCCGCAAGACAAACTGCCGAAGACCTTTACGTTCGACAAGGTGTTTGACAACCGAACGAAGCAGGTGGATGTGTACAAAGCGGTGGTGCAACCGCTCCTGGAGGAAGTGCTGCTGGGCTACAACTGCACAGTGTTCGCCTACGGCCAGACTGGCACGGGAAAGACCTTTACGATGGAAGGGGAGAAGAGTGTCAGTGCTATGGGATCTTGGGAAGACGTAAGTTGATTCAATATGTCAGCATTTTGACGAAGAAATGCCTTCTTTTATCATACCGTGTTGCTTTTTACAGGACCCACTCGCTGGAATCATCCCCAGGACACTTCACCAGTTGTTCGATGAGTTGAATCAGCAATGTTTGGAGTTTTCGGTAAAGGTTTCCTTTCTGGAATTGTACAATGAGGAACTTTTTGATTTACTCGGCCCCGTCGACGATTCTTCGAAACTGCGTCTGTATGAAGACC
The DNA here is from genome assembly GCA_034697705.1 of Ommatoiulus sabulosus. Taxonomy (NCBI): domain Eukaryota; kingdom Metazoa; phylum Arthropoda; class Diplopoda; order Julida; family Julidae; genus Ommatoiulus; species Ommatoiulus sabulosus. Next base: position 7,330 of record JAQGAO010008660.1, on the reverse strand, counting down.
CGACGAGAAAGGTCAGCCATTTGAAAGGATTGTTTACAGTTTGTAGTCCTCGTATCTGACAATTTTAGAATTTTCCCTAGTTTTTTTTTGTGAATTAAATTATTTATTAAATGACACATGTTGAAATGAAAGGATTTCGCCACTCGCCAGACTTGAAAAAGTCAGAGAAATTAATCGTATTAATGTTGTCCCGATATAAAATTAATGTTTCCACGTGATTTGCTCTTAGCCCATGTGCAAACTGTTTCAAAAGTTTTCGAGGGTAAATTTGCAAAGTTTTCACTAGTATTCGATTTCAGATATGCGAAATTTTCCATGCTTTCCGAGCACAAATTTGCATAATTTTCAATAGTTTTCGAATGCAAATTTGCAAAATTTTCCACGTTTTCCGAGCACAAATTTGTCAAATGTTGTAAATTTGCAATATTTTCCATGTTTTCCGAGCACAAATTTGCAAAATTTTCAATAGTCTTCGATTGCGAATTTGCAATATTTTCCACGTTTTTTGAGAAGAAATTTACACAAAATTTAAAAATGTTAGAAATATAAATATGCAAGATTTCCAACCTTTTCCAGCACATATTTGAAAAATTGTAACAGTCTCGTACGGATTTGTTAAATTTTCGACTAAATTAGAAAAATCATCAATTTTCAGGGTTCCGTCATCATCCAAGGGCTGAAGGAGGTTGTGGTTCGTGGTAAAGATGAGGTGTACTCTATTCTTGAAAAGGGTTCTTTCAAGAGGCAGACTGCTGCTACGTTGATGAACGCAAACTCGAGGTAAAAAGCTGCTATTCGATGATTTAAAACTAATCCTGTTAATGTTACTAATCTTCCTTTTTTCTTCCAGTCGCTCCCACACCGTGTTTTCCATTACTGTTCATGTCAAGGAGAACAATATCGATGGCGAAGAACTGGTGAAAATCGGAAAATTGAACTTGGTAAGTGGAATTGCTTCATAATCCGTGAAAGCGAGGGAAATTTTCAGGTTGACGCAGATTTAACAGACTCTGATTTGCGTTTAATGTATCTTCCACGTAATACCAATGCTGACATGTTCTTTCAGGTTGATTTGGCAGGAAGCGAGAACATCGGTCGTTCCGGCGCTATCGACAAGCGTGCCAAGGAGGCTGGTAAGTATAAACTAACCGGATATAATTTCGTTTTTGATTAACGCTTATCTTCAGTCGTGCCTTTCTTTCCGCAGGAAATATTAACCAGAGCCTCTTGACGCTCGGCCGAGTCATCACGTCTTTGGTTGAACGAGCTCCACACGTGCCATACAGGCGAGTTTTAAACTAAGCTCTCTGAAAACGGGGTTCTCCCAGACCTGGAAAAGTCGGGGAAGTTTAAAATACATCAATATCCTCCTTCAAGTGGTCGGTAAAACAAATTCTAGAAAAAACAAAACACGAACAAAATTGTGTTCGAGAACGTTTCGAACACAATTTTGGTCGTGTTTTGTTTTTTCTGGAAGTTTAAAATGCCTGGAAAAGTCAGAGAAAAATGCTTTATTTTTATAAACTTAGGGAAATTCTACGTAGTCATGTTGTCACGATCTAAAATTAATGCTTCTACGTGGTTTGTTCGACTCTTTTGCAAACTTTTTCAACAGCTTCCGTGGACAAATTTGTGATATTTTAAAAATTTATAGAGGAAGCATTTGCAAAATTTTCAATTTCCTCAAAGATTTTTAACCTTTTCCGAGTACAGACTTGCACGACTGTCCAAAATTTAGAGTACATATTTGCAAAATTTTTAACCTATTTTCGATTACACTTTTGCAAAACTTTCCACATTTTTCGAATCCAGATTTGACAACTACAATTTTGACAACTTTGAAATCTTAACTCTGAGATAATTTAGGGGATAATCTTGACATATGTCAATTTTTACATCGTCCTCGGTCAAGGAAATTTGTCTACAAACCTGGGAAAAGTCGGGGAAGTTAAATATGAAATTTCTGGGGGAGCCCTGGATTATTAACGTTTCAATCAAATAGGTCTTAATCGAATGTTCTGTGACTTGTCAGAGAGAGCAAGTTGACTCGGCTGCTGCAGGATTCGCTAGGAGGTCGCACGAAAACTTCGATCATCGCTACCGTGAGTTCGGCCTCGATCAATATGGAGGAGACATTGAGCACTCTCGACTATGCCCACCGGGCCAAGAACATCACTAATCGTCCGGAAGTTAACCAGAAGCTGACGGAAAAAGCGCTGATCAAGGAATTATATGAAAAAATAGAGCATCTGGATAGAGATTTGAAAGCCACCCGTGACAAGAACGGCATTTTCCTCGATGAGGACAACTACAAAGAAATGTGCGACAAGATGCAAGCGTTGGTCGAAAAAAATAAGGCTAAGGAAGAGGAAAAAAATAAGGCTAAGGAAAAGGAGGAAACGGCAGAAAAGGTTAGTTGTCCCGTTGGAGAATGTCGTTGTAGTTAACCCCGAAGGCTAATGGCCAAAATTATTTGTAAAGAAAATCGCCAGGCAACAGGAAGAATTGAACTTGAAGTCTGATGAGCTTCACGCGACGCAACGGCGCTTGAAGAAATCGCAGTGTTCACATTCCAAAACGAAAAAGGTAAGTAGTGTGGTCCTTACCTTGTAGAAAAAGGGGTATACAAGGGGTGTTAAGTTTCTACGATCATTTTTTTAAGATAAAAACGCCTGTATCACTCGCGTAATAATTATTTTTAAAATACTCTTAATTCACAGATTTTGCGAAAAACTATTCAGGAGAAAAAAGAATTTGAATATCTCGTGAAACGTCACGTGACCACTGAAGATGTGCTTGGCAACCAAGCCTCTCAGGTGACTTTTCTTCTTTTATTCCCGCAATTTTTTTTAATAATCTTATCCGTCATTTCGTTCTTAGGAAAGTGAATTATAAATATTAGTTTGGTTTTTATAATGCGATGTTTGGAAAAAAGTGAAAAAGCTATGATTTTTACTGAAATGCCCTTATCCGGTTTCGTTATAGCTGTTGCGTGTTGCTGATGTGGTGACTGCTCACGTCGGCGGTTTGCATGATAAGCTGGCGAAAAAGACTGCAGTCGAGACGAATAACGAAAAGACTTTGTCTACTTTACGCTCTTCGACCTACAAGAAGTTGGCAAATCTTGGAGATCTGGTTGCCCAATATGTATTGCAACAAAAAGTGTGTGACCATGAGATGAAGGAAAGATACGGTAAATGCCTTTTCAACAGATTCTGAGGACAAATTGCCGAAATTCTACAACCTGTTTTTTTCGAGTACAAATTTGCAGTGTGTTCCCAGGGTACCCCCAGACCTGGAAAAGTCAACGAACTTGAAAAAGTCTGGGAAATTCAAAGCAGTCATGGTGATCCGAAATTAATACTTCTACATGGTTAGCTCAGTGCCCATTTTCCGAGTTCAAATTTGCGAAATTTTCCACATTTTCTGTGTACAAAATTGCACATTCTCCAGGTTTTTCGAGGACAAAATTGCAAAATTTTCTACTTTTTCCGAGCAAAAATTGTCAACATTTTCCGAATGCAAAATTGTCATATTTTAACAATTTTTTCTTGCAAGTTTTTAAAACATTTTCTATGTTTATTTTCAAAATTGTCGTTAATAAATTTTTAATAATATATTCCGGCGTCGATTTGGCAAAATATGTCAATTTTTCATATTGTCATTGGTCAAGGAATTTTTTTTAAAACATGGAGAAGTCAGGGAAGTTGAAAATGAAATTTCTGGGGGAACCCTGTTTCCTTCGACCATTTTGAAAATGTTTCAAAATCGTGGATAACATCAACATATGTCAATTTTAACATTGTCGTTGGCTAGGGAAATTTGTTTAAAAGTTTTAGAAAAGTTAGGGAAGTTAAATGCGAAATTTTTGGGCGGAACCCCTGGTTAAGTTTTCTGTAAGTAAAATCTTTCACCGATGAAACCATGTTTCCAATCAATGCATTCCTCGATAGTTTTTCCTGTTTTTCTAAGGGAAGAAGTTTTTAATCTTGAAATTCAACCTTAAATGATTTATTTTGCATTTCAGGCGATAAGTTTGAGCAGCGTGTCATCAAAACACGAGAGTTACATCAATACGTTATATCCTTGGCGAGCACAGATGCGGACCAACAATCTACCGCCTCGAATCCTTCCCAGGCAAGCGAATCATGAAATCTTTTAATTTTCAGCCAAGTCGATCCACCGCTTGGCAGTCACGTTTATCCCGTTTTTCTAAAGGAATTGGAACGCGAGACAGAAAATGGCATAGAACGGCCAAATTTGATGACGCTGATGGCCTCTGTATCTGACCTTCTGAGCCAGCAAGAAGCAACGTTGAAGGATTTAAAAGCTGAGACTGAAAATTACGAAAAGGTAAATGCCAACACCGCACCGTTAGCATGCGCCGGAAGTCAATCATATTCAAAAATAATCTTTTTCAATTCCATCTCAGATTGACAAAATGACAAGCGATCTTTTGTCGGCCGTCTCTGAGCAATTGGTCCAGGTCAAACAAGAGATGGAACGTGCGGATGAGCTAGCGGCTCAGCACTGCGAGCTCCAGCGAGAAACAACGGAGATGCTAGTAGAGGCTGAAGATAAGACCCTGGATGAAGACATTGAAGTAAGAAGCGCAAGATTCTCTGTAGCAGAGATTAGTGTGAATGTTCGATGTCTGATAGCATGCGACTATCAGGTTCCCTTAGACCTGGAAAACCTGTAAATTCAGAAAACTTAAAGATGTGTGGAAAAGCCAGGGAAGAATGACATATTTTGGAAAAAGTCAGGGAAATTTAACGTATTCATGTTATCACGATCCAAAATGAACGCTTCTTGCGTGGTTAGAGCAGGGCCCATTTGCGAACTTTTTAAAAGTTTCCCGGTACAAATCTGCAAAATTTTCGACGGTTTTTGGAGACGAATTTTCATAAGATTCTGAGGGCAAATTTCCGCAATTGTCGACGTTTTCTGAGCCCAAATTTGCCCAAAATACATAATTGCGAAATACAAATTTACAAGATTTTCAAGAACAAAATGTGCAACTGTTTTCGAGTACAGATTTATTAAAATTTTCAATGGAACAGATTTCGAGGGCAAGTTGGCCAAATTCTCAAAACTTTTGCAAAACTTTTCTAGATTTTCTAATACAAATGTGTAAAATTTTCAAAAAAAATGTCACGATGATTTTGTAAAATGGTTGAGCGTTAATTTTAGTTTTTTTCAAAATTGTATTTAGTAAATTTTGCAAAATATTGAATATTGTCACGTGTCGATTTTGTAAAATTGTTAAAGTTCTGGAAAAGTCGGGAAAGTTGAATCAGGGTAGTTTGTCATCTTCAGGACCACACACCGGGATCTATCTTAATTGTTTTTCCTCTAGCTAAGAGACGTTAATCGGAGTGCTTTGAGTTTTACTCATTATTACAAATTTGCAGAGCTATTAGAGATATTGTTTCTTTTTCTTGCAATGTTACATTCAAACTGTGATTTTCGTTCCAGAATGTTGAGCAATGTATGAGCAAATGTATGAGCAATATGAGCAACATGATGAGTACCTTCTTCGAGTAGTTGCGAAACAAAAAATCAACAGTAGTCGAAGCCCACAAATCCGTAAGTCCTGATTTTTTTTTCTTGAATTTTGAAGTTTGTAGGATTTTATTGGTTGCGGTAAATGATTAATTTTCTTTCCAGGCGGTAGGCAATATTAAGATGATGGGTAAGAGCATGTCCGATGTTGGGCACGGAGTCAAACGGTGAGTCGTAAAAAAAAAATAGGATTTTTAGTATTTAATATTTCCGTTTTTTTTTCTAAACTATGGATAAGTTGAATTTTGAGAGTCGTCGGTTTTTTGATGTAAAACTACCTCATTGCCCAACATAAGGGGGTAGTTTTGGCGTTTTGAGTGTCTTAAAATGTCCGATTATTTGTTTAATTTGAAAAATGCCCAATAAAATTCGGACATTGAACAAAATGTCCTAAAAAATTGAGTCATTTTTAATTAATGCTTTTATCTGGTTAGCTCTGAGTCCATTTGCAAACTTTTAAAAAAATGTCCTAGTTAAATGTTTGAAAAATTATCGCTGATTTCCGAGTATAAAGTTGCAAAATTTTCCAAATTTTGAACCTTTCCCGTGTACAAATTTGCAGAATTTTCATCATTTTCTGAAGATAAATTTTCTAAAATTTCTTAATGCTAATTTTGTTATGTTATCAAAATTTTGCCAAAATATTGAATATTTTTCTATGTCTATTTTGCAAAATTGGGGATAACATCAGCGTGTGTCCATGTTGACATTGCCTTGGTCTCGGGAAATTTATTTAAAACCCTGGAAAAGTCGAGCAAATTGCAGCTGAAATTTCTGGCGTGTTAAACGCGCAGCATAACCTGAGCTGAAAATGCTATAATTTCCCAATTTTTAGCATGCACGAGGAGATGGAGCAGAAATCGCATAATCTGGAGAAGAAGTTACGGACGCCTTTCAGAGAGTTGAATGCGAATGCTGCCATTGGAATCGGAAAGGTTGGTCATCCACTGTTTCAATTTTCACATAGTCTTGCAACTGCTAATTTCACCGGGCTTTTACCATCACATTTCGCCTCGCAGAGCCTCGAAGTGAACAAAAAGGCCCGGAAGCAGCAGGAACAGTTATATTGCCACGCGACAGAGTTTACTCACGCGCTGACCCGAGGGATTCACGATACGGGCCGGGAGGTGGAGCGGCTCCTCGTCAGTGGCCTGCAAGTGGACGCCCCCACGGGCCGGACACCACAGCGCCAGGAGTTCTCGTATCCCAGGGAGCTAGCGGCCACATCGCCCCACGATCACATCTTACAGCGCCTGCGCTCCAGACTGGACGTCGAAGAAGGAAGAAACCTGCCCCTGCCGGATGATTCGGAGATCGAGGTATGCCAGTGATCCGAAATATCCACGTGGTTAGCTTGGGGCCAGTTTGCAAAATTTTCACTATTTCAGAGGACAATTGTGCCAAGTTTTCGGCAGTTTTCGATGATAAACGCGCACAATTTTTAACCATTTCAGAGGACATATTTACAAGAAATTTAACATTTTTTGAGAATACATTTGCAAAATTTTAAACCTTTTCGTAGATAAACTCGCAAAATTTGCAAGGTTTTCCGATGACAAATTTTCCAAATTGTACTACAACCTTTTAATAGTACAAATTTTCAAAACTTTCCAGGTTTTGGCACATTAAAATTTGTAATATTTTAAAAAAAAGTATCACGCAGATTTGAAATTTTTTTCAACATTGACATTACAGTAGAACCCCTCTAATCCGTCACCTTTGGGACTGGGGGTATGGTCGGAACGCAAAAAAGGTCGGATTATCA
>JAQGAO010008659.1:0-10201 GCA_034697705.1 Ommatoiulus sabulosus | reverse complement strand
TATCGCCAATTTTCAACAAACTGTCCAAAGAGTGCAATATGGCCATACAAGAAATTGGCCAGATTAATTCATACTAGTATATGGTTGTAACATGTGCACTGTACATCCAAATATTGCCAGATTTACCCCAACATTTTCAGGTAGGCGAATGTGCATTCCAACATTTCCATACAGGTACTGTATATTCAGACACCTTGGGGTATGAATTTCACCTCCGGGAAATTCTTTATACAGTGCTGTACATGGCGTGCTTTCAAGATGCAGTATATTCAGACATAAAACCATGTATGGTCAAACTTTATCTAGTTAATCCACATACAGTATGGACCATTTCAGACTTATCAAGATTATTATCAAACTTAATTAAAGACAAATATTCAGACAAGTAGTAATGACAATCAAATATTGGAATTGTTTTAAGTAAACGCAGAGTTTACCCACAACCACATTTAATTTCAATTTAAAAAGGCCTAATAGCAATTCATCCTATTGGTTAACGAATTAATACTGTACAATAAACGCTATACAGTAAATGTATTTTATTTGTCGGTCAAAAGATTAACATATATGAGAATCAATTCATATACAGTACATTTGAATACAACTTACACAATTTATCCGCTTTTGATCACAAATCGTTGTGCAGATGAGTTGCAGTATGTCTTTCGGAGAAATCACAATTTTACATAGAGAAAGGAAAGAATATGGGTTTTATACCTAACTTGAAAAAATCGAAATATGAAAGCATCAAGACCATAAAGACATTTTTCTAAATGAATAGTGAAAGAAAGTATAACCTTTTTAAATAAGTGGTCTGTAATATGAGTGTATCAATTATTAAAGAGCAATGTATTAGTTGGGTTTAAGATAAATCTCACGTAATCCACGCAAAATAAAACATGATCACGTGATCACAACACTTAGCCACGTAGCGTGCATTGCATTTGATAAGGCGCTTTTCATAAAGTGCATGCATGAACTGGGTGAAATGAATCAAATTAGCAGTGGAATTACAACATTAATAAATACAATTGTGCATAACAAAGACAAAGTAAAACAATCTAACACGTGTGTACTTATAGTAGCATTCGATGAATAGAGGATATAATGTCAATGTCCAGTTCAAGGTGGAGGAGACACCCCGCCTCTCTTTTTCCGATTACGTAACCATGGAGAATAAAATCACAATAGTAGTACATGTATCTGACATTTTTTAAAAGTATTTCGTTTTGCAAAATTTACTTGCAAGCTGCAGCGCGAAACTTGTATAGGTAGAAATTATACAGGGTGATTACTAAAGTCACGTCTCAGAGAAAAAAAATTATATCTTAAAAATGGTAACAGATACGAATATAATTCTTTCAAGTTCTTTAAGAGTTCTTCATGAGCTATCTGGAAACCATATTCCCAGTGACATTCAAGGTCACAGGGAATATGGTTTCCGGATAGCTCATGAAGAACTCTTAAAGTACTTGAAAGAATTATCTTCGCATCTTTTACCATTTTGGAGATATAATTTTTTTTTCTCTGAGACGTGAGTTTAGTAATCACCCTGTATATGCCAATAATTAAGAAAAACCGATGCCATAATACGACAAATTTACCACAATAAGTACGTTTTGTTGGATTCATGATAAATTAGTTCATTGATATATAGTTTAGTAAAATGAACTTTAAATTGCTGTACATGTACATGTATATCCCCATTTCCATTTACAAACAAAAAATCATTTTGCACTATTAAAATGCTTTCTAAAAAAAAAATAAAAAGGCATTGGAAATGTGTTTCTTTTCAATTTGGGTTTATTGTCCAATCATAAGTGCGAAGATATCAAGCTCGCATATACAAAGCACATTTTTGTCCCCTTCGTTTTGAATACATTTCGCGTTGGTTGTAACGGGACAATATCGAACAATTTGTAGGCTTATATAGCGTCCCGCTACAGGTTCATTGCAATTTCTAAACAGAAAAAGACTATCCACGACGTTGTCATAAGCCAAACACAAGGAATTCTGTTGAAAGACTGCGTTGGTATTTATATTGTAAGGATAAAATCCTACGCGGATTTCTAAATCGTGAAGCCTCTTGATACTACCTGAAAAGTTGCGATGAAAAATAATCGATTTTGCGTTGGCTTGGATAACTATACTGTATATGAATTCGTATCATGCCCAAAATTGGGATCTTAATAATCTAAAGAAATTCTGCACAACAAGCCACAGACTAGGAAAATCAGACAAAAGATTTTCGAATCGTACTTTGTCAGTTGTGAAATAAGTCACTTGGAACTTTAATGTAATATGTGGCACTACCCCAGAAATTACAAGAAATAGTTTTTTCCTTGTGCTGGCAGAGGCGGCGGTAAAATAGCAAAAAAAGGTGTTTAGAGCTCATTTTCACAAATGATTTGTTTTCTTGAGAAATTATTTTCTCAAAAAACTTTAGGTATTTGGATGTAGAATAGCCAATTATAATGGATTTTAATGCCAAAATGTGGTTCTCCCCTTTATCATTTTATAAACCAAAATAATGTCCAAGTAATTTTTGTTCCCAAATTGTAGCCAGAAAATTTCAAGGCATGCATTAAAGATAGCTTCGCAGCAATACAACTGAAGGTTTCACCAGAACTTGATACTAATGATGCAAGTTTTGTAATTGTTGCATATAGATATTGTATTATCAAAATATATTTACCATCTGATCGATTCGTAATATTAAAGGCGATAACCAGGTAAGTTGCGATCATGTCGATCACCATGTAAGGGTGGGCATCTTGGCTGCTGTCAACTGAATGAAAACAAGTCTTTGGAGGGTCCCAAAAAACTGCATGTCTGTCTCCGTCAATTGCAAAGTTACTGACAAACTGGCCATATACAGATGAGTGCTTCGATGATTTGTTTCGTGCTGCACTTTCATTACCAACGAGCACTGAAAAGTTTTAATCTATTGTAGACATTATAGAAGAAAGATATTTCGATTAGAGAAAAATGGGTTTGGAATGTCAATTCAATTTGCAACAATGGGCTACATCATATTGACCAAAAAGGGTAGCATGATGAGATTCAGTGCACTAGCCTCAATAAGAAATTAGTGGAATTTGGCCACTATGATGTAAGTTTTGTAATTGTTGCATATAGATAGTGTATTATCAAAATATATTTACCATTTTTGAAAAGGTCAGATCAAAGATATATTGAAATTTGTAAAATAAAAGTGATGCAGCAAAGTTGGCGAAAAATCAATAACTAAATAGTCCCATGCTAATTTTCCAAATTTAAGTGTGGCCCGATTATTTCATTACTAGGCAAATGCGTTACAATTATGCAATCATTGTTCTTTTTATTTGGAAAAATAGGATTTCCTTTCTTGTAATTTATGGTGCATACTTTTATGAAATATTTATCGACTATACGATAAACTTTCGTTTTAATCAATTACAACCATATTTCCTGCTATTCAAAGTGAATTAAGTTGCAGTTATTATAACAATGAATAACAACATATGTGTTGGTAGTCAACTTGGTTTGGAACGAGCTGTATTTATAGATTCCCTTTAAATTCCATTTTTAAATGGACAAGACATTTAGTTCCATCCGATTACATGTATAACCCCTTTCATTTAGCAATCCATCTTATTGTTTATTTTAAGGGGGGTATTTAGCATTTCTTAAAAAATCCTATTTAAGCGTAATGCTGTAGATTCCAATTAGGATAAAAATCACATCACAAGAATGACTTACGGGCATTTCCTTCAGGACTCAAATCAAAATACTGCAATAACCAATAAAATATTTATTAACAAATATGAATAAAATTACTACTATATAGCTCAAACAGATTTTTTTCTACCTGACGTTTTATGTAACATCCGGAAGTAACCGACGAGCTAAAATTTGCGTTTGAAAAGATATTCTCATCAGAATACGTTTCATGCTGTCCTATAATGCATATTCCATCAACTGTATGACTGCACAATATACAAGTAGATTAAATTCGTTATTTTGGATGAAGCGAACCCATTACGGATGGTTAAAATCTTATTTTACCAATATATAAAACAGTTTGGATTCTTGGCACACTTAAGTGGGCATCTTAGCGATTTCGCAGATTCATTTAACAATTCTTCGGTAAATGCTACGTTTTCATTAGGCAAAACTGTGATGTTCGATACGACAAAAACAAACTGCTGAGTAGATAAAGCGCAGTGAATACCGAAAGAACACGTAGTCAAAACTATTGAAAGCCCTCGAATTAAGCGAACAAACATCTTTTCTGGATAAATTAGCAAGTAACTTTTTAGTACGCAAAACAGCAGGCAATGTTATAGTGAAAAAATGCCTCGAGGATCCTTAATTACTCACCAAAATTGTTAACCAAAAAGCCTTCTAACGAAAGAAACAGTGGATTATATAACTATTATTATCTACGATATTAAGAATAAATAAGTGGCAGCCTGACGTAACGTAATTTCACTTCAACTAAAGTAATGTATTAGCACGAGAAAATGTTTTAAGTGCCTACAAATCAAGTCACGCGATAGTATTGCTGGCATGAAAAAAAATTATTAATTTAGCACTACTGTTACTTGGAAAAAATAAAAATGGATAAAGCCAATATAATTTCATAAACAATTGCAAACAAGAATGACCGTATATTATATACGTAACGTACGTGGTTATGGCACAATTAAATATTATATTAAAATTGCTTTAAGTTACCACAGTGTAATGTTACAAATTGCACTTAACACTCCTTTGATGAGGAAATAACGTCTGATTAGTACAACTGTAAAATTTATTGTTTTATTTTATGTTTAAGACCAAAAATGGCAACACATGAAAAAAGAGTAAAACATAAAGTAAGTGCACATGCACATTTTATCCTTTGGATAAAATTATGTCCGTTAGAGAATTTAATCGTACAGTAACTCAAAAAACGGGTTACAATCGATTTATAAAAAATCTTGTACAAAACTCATCATTATAGAAATTTAAAAGTACAATCGCCTGCATATTAAAAAAGCATTTCTTATAAAATAATAGGGACTACACAACAGATTGTACTCTCTAGATGTAAAAAAAAATTACAGTATTCTTTTTTTGTTTTTGCTGAACAGTATATTTTTAAATTAAGGTTGGTTATGAAATGCATCTCGATAGTTATGCTACTGTAATTTCAAATGCACTTAAACAGATATTTTGAAATCCAATTCATAATGAAACGTTGTCTCAAACTTAATGCATTTCATTAGACTTTTGATCTGTCAATTAAATGTTAAATTGAATAAATGGAATAATTAACCTTGGACTGGCCTAATGGAATGCATATATTTTATTGAGTTAAATAATGTATAACTGTACATGTATAACATGTATAATGTATTATACATGTATAATGTAGCCCATAAATCATGAACTCCACTATTCGCGTGAAATGGAATTTTATTGCCACGTCCATTTCGTCGTATTGACGTTAACTTCCATTAGTACGTTTATACACATTAATACACTTACCTAATGTGCAGTTATTATGAACAACTTACTTACATAAGTATATACCAATCAATAAAATATTAATAGAAATTCAAATTGTGCAATAGAAAAGTTTTCATTGAGAATATTTTCTCACAAACCTAAAATGACTTTCAAAAATTAATACACAATGAAAACATTTTAATTTTAAAAGCCCAGAATTCAACCAAGTTGCGAATAACATACAACTTGCGGTCTAGTTATGTATTTATTGACTATTTAAATAGCTAATATTTAATAATTGGTTAACTTATTCTAGATAACACGCAGTTACCTCAATATGCCTTAAAAAGAGAGGTTTCTTTAAACAAGTGTGTTGACCTATTATTTAAATTAATCAATTCTATATAACTGGTGTTTAATATATAGTTTATTATATTTTTAGTTAGTGACTGAATGCTTTTTTTTTATAAAGAACTGCTGTACAACTTCTTATCATCACATTTTAATTTTAAAAACTCATAATTGATTAGCGTTTGCAATACACATCTACATTTACACGCAAAATTAACGATAAACATAACACTGAAACATGTCAAAGCAACCAGGTGCACAAATGAATAAATATATTAAATATATACGTGTTTAAATATTCATATTCTCAGAGTAAATTAAAAATCCTCTTCTCATTATAATTTCTTTGTTTTCTGCACAGCTAAAACCATCTTCAGGAACAATTCGCAAGACCATTATTACACGATACGAATTAACGATGCAGTGAAGATAACATTAATTCCAAATTTAAGTCGGGAAACGAAACTTGTTTTATACCCGGAAACCAAAAATTTCGAATTCAGTTATGCTTAGCATATTATAGGGCTCACCATTGCAGTTGGGAGTGGGAGACTGGCATATTCGAACAATCTGTAGAGACACGAACTGTCCAAGAACAGGAGCTGGTGAGCACAGTTGGTATAAAATATGTGGAGCATATATGACAGGTTCCTCATGTGAATAGCACAAAGTGTTCATTTGAAACAAGGGATTTGTTTCAGCGTTGAATGGCTGATCTCCCACACGAATTTCAACATCATGCAACCTTTTAATAGCTAAATGTTTTTAAAAGCAACATTAATGCATCAGTTGATTCATCGGTTTGTACAAATAATAGATTTTTCTCAAGTTTATATATTTACCATTTAAACCGTTATCATATCGATTAAAAATCTTGGCGGCGATGACGACATGAGTAGTTAGTAGATTGATTTCTAGGTAAGGGTAAGCTTCCTCATCCGTATGACAGCAAGAGTGTTGCACGCAAATTTGATTTGGGTTGCCATCAATGCATAAGTCTGCCGTGTAATTACCATTGGGCTCACTGTAAGTAGAGCTTTGTCTTGCGGTCTTATTCAATGCAATGTTTTTAAAATACTTTTCTGTCAAAAATGTTAACTATTTGTTAGTAAAAAATAAAAAATGCACCCCACCAAAAAAAACGCTGCAAAATATATACTCACCGATTGTGACAGTTGTCAAAGCCTCAAAATTCTGAAATTTAACAAATCAAATTGAGTGCTCGCTTTAAAAGTTGTCATGCATTATACAGGTACATGTATTAAGAAACCCACGTTTTGTTTAAAGTAGCACTCATATTTGTTTGACTGATTCAGACGAGTTGTTTGTAGAGAAGTATCATCATCGGAATAGAGCGCAGTAAATGTACACTCCGCAGATCCAATACTTCAATATAAAGCAATTACATTTTTGAGATGATACGTATGGCTATTTGAGACTTGGAATCTGACATGTTGTCAATCATGACTTACAATACTGACAAATTGTGCGGGCCAAGGATTTTGTGTTCCAGGAAAGAAGTTCCCAATAAATTAAAATTCACACAGTAACAATAATGATATAATTACGCTAAGTTAAATTAGGCGTGAATAGGGGATGAGGACTTGGGAATGCAAGAGCTCATTGATACATGTTTACAAACACAATACATTCTAATGAAATGTCGACCTACACTGTATGCAACCATTGATTGAACTATAATACCTTTATTAATAAAACTGATAAGTTTTCAATACTTACCAAAAAGTAACGCAATTTAGACTTTTGGAGCAATGAATGGCGTACTCCAGCTTAAGACGAAGCCTTTGTGAATTACACTCACTTGGTAGAGAAATAACTGACACATTTGAGTTCTGTGTACGTTCAAGATTAGAATAAATCCTGACAAACTGTGTTTGCATAACATCTATCCCTATAGAGCGTATAGGTGCAAAAACAAACGAACAACAACAAAAATGCAAAAAAAATCTCGTCATGTTGCTATTAGAATTTTAAGTTTTACGTATTGTTAAGAAATGTGGTCCACAAGCAATTCAAAATAACGTTTGCACCTATTTGTCAGCCAACTATAAGAATAAAATAATAAATTTATAAGCCAGAAATTAGTTTTAATGCTTGATATCATCATGAAGCACAACAATTTTTATATTCAGTGCATACATGTATAATTCGCAAATAAATACTTTTTAAACATAAACGTATGGATCACTGATAATTAAACTTTCTTAAAAATTGAAAAAAAAGAATGTTTCAATTATTTTTAAAAAAAAAAAAAAAATTATTAATACGGAGGTATATACTTAAACAACAATTAACAATTTCTTTTATTATTCACACAAGTAGCTTTATAAAATAAAATTTGTGTAATATGCTTAGGAAATATTATTCATTATTAATAAAAAGCAAACTTAGACAATATTGAAAAATTTACTGCTTATTTTTATAGTTTATATTACCTACTTACCAACAACAGAAGCCCTTAGTTCACAGATTAAAAAACATTTATTAAAAAAAAATCTGTTATGTTTAATTATTTAAGACAAAATGGTCTGTTGCATTTTTCCAGGTTGTATATATATTATATAAAGAATTTATATTAGTGTTTGTCAAGGAAACAATCGAATTGACCAATGAAACATATAAACCCAAAATACCTTTTAACTAAGACCTGTGTGACCTCCATTAATTATGCGAGAAATCGTCACGCAAAAATTAAAGCATAGCACCTAAATTGATTTTGTTTTATGAAATATTACAGCTAAGAAACTGACTATAAAGGTGTCGTGAAAGGGGGGCGATGGCAATATATAGCTATAAATATAAAACGCGATGTTTGACCAAATGTTGTTGGTTTCTGCAAACACGTTTCCAAACGTTTCCACAAAGTTCTAATTAAAGTTTTCCAAAAAATAATTTATTTTAAAAATAAATATAAGTTACAAAACGTGATAAAAATGGGAAATTTTCCAAAAATAATTCGAACATTTGTTAATAATTGCGAAATTAAACAATTTGCAAAATCTTCAACAAATTGCAAATTTTTACAAATATTCGCAAAATATCTCGCTTTTTTACAGCAAATATTTAATAAGTGTTTTATAACTTTCGAGTGTTTAATCATGACAACGGAAGTCAGTTGGAGTGTACTTCACAAGAGCTTATAATAAAACTAAGGTCATAAATTTAAAAAATAACAATAAAAATTGCATAATACAATCAGAAAGTTATCCGAGGTATGAAACGAAAGAATTATTCACCACTTACAGTAATTAATAAATCAAAACTGTCATGATATTATTACAAATAAAAATAGCAAATCAATCATGCCAGCTTTGCGCGTTCAGTAAAATGCCCAGCAACCAACCCGCAAAATGTCAACATCACTAAAATAATTAATGAAATATAC
The DNA here is from genome assembly GCA_034697705.1 of Ommatoiulus sabulosus. Lineage (NCBI taxonomy): Eukaryota > Metazoa > Arthropoda > Diplopoda > Julida > Julidae > Ommatoiulus > Ommatoiulus sabulosus. The sequence goes on along the minus strand of JAQGAO010008659.1, from coordinate 969 downwards.
AGATCCATAATGACTCTTAGCACATGTTTAGATTAAATTAAAGAATATTTCTAATTAGGGAAACAAGTAAAGGTGTTATAATTGTAAAATTGTTACATGTTTTCCTTATGTATAACCCTTTCACTAGTTTTATAGCTAAATATGAACTTCACATCTACGGCAAATTGAATCAAATTTGCAATGTAAACAATAACTCGCTGAATAGTTTCATCGAATTTTCTACTATCACACGTACTACACCCTCACGCATCATGTATTCAAATATTTATTTCGTAAATATTCAACAATTTGCTTTCTAGTTGTTAGGATTTAAAGCGATACAAACACCGCCATCTAGTTCGTTTATGATGAACTACAACCGTGCTGTACAGGGAGCCCAGAAAGTTTATCGTGAATGTAATTACAGCTTTAATATATGTAACCCGACGTAGTGGCAAAGAACTTTCAAAGTAGTTACCTATCATACATGCAGTTTTCAATCCATTCAAGTTCATAACATCAACCTGATACTAGGAACTATTTTCCATAAGCGGGAAATTTAAATATTACACCAATTTTGCCACCTAACAACATCTCGTGATCTTTTTGCTGAAGCTTTCAATAAATAAACTAAGACATTTTGCAAACAACAATCAGATTCATGTATTAAAGGGAAGTTTATACATCTTAAGTTTCATATAAACTACCAAAATACAAAATTCTGAACAGGAGACATGACATTGCAAGTTTATTTCTGTCCATCTACAGCATATAAATAAAGAAGAGATGTACGTTTGTATGTTTGCGAAGGTTTTCCATGGAGCGTCTTTACGATGAAGCGCCTTTGGATTGGATTAGGATTGGATTGGATTGGATTACTTGTAGCCTTGTCCTTTGAGACGGACCCCTCGTTTTTTTGGGGGCGCTACCAACTGAATGGGGACTCATTCCCCCCTCCTACTTCAATACTTCAATACTACCGCAATACTT
>JAQGAO010008658.1:0-10202 GCA_034697705.1 Ommatoiulus sabulosus | reverse complement strand
AGGATTTATGAAGAATAGATATTGATTATGGACGTACATGGGTGGAGGAGGGGGAGGTAAGCCAAATGAGTACTCAACAGGACAATGGGGAGGGGGGGAGTCAAAAATTGACAAAAACAGCAGGACGTCATTTGTGCACAGATCCTATTTTACGGTTTTTCACTTGGCCCCTGAATGTGGCAATCACCGTTAACATCAGAGGTTTACACTTTGCCATCTTCTCATTCATTTGAACCTGCATCAAATGACATGATGGGTAATATGATTGGTATCCTAATTTAAATATGTAACCGATTAACTCACTCAATGACTAGAAGTTTAAAATATTTCTACTTTAAATACTCAAATTTGATAATACTTTTTTTTTCGTAAATAATGTGATTAATTAATCCCCAAAATTCTTTATTTCATCTCCATACAGGTTCCTATTTTATTCTAATATAGCCTAATTTTGGTTTCTTTAGAAATTCGTACAATATCCGCATTGTTTCGTAGTGTATTCAATTTATGCAAAAAAATATGTATTTGCAGCACTTACACGGGTCAAGTCTTCATAGAGCGTATTTCGGAGAACCACGCATCCATAATCATTGTTATCGATTAAATCTTCCGTGGATTTTATAGGCAATTTTAAGTCTCGATACGCCAGGAAAGATGTAAACACGGAAGTATAAAGAATGAAACTCATAAAAACTCCGATCAACACCACTCCAAAGATGAATCTTGCTGAAATTCCAGGTGGATCTTTCAATACTACATTGAAAACTTTCATTGGTATTCATCTTGTTTCGAGAAATACAAATATAATAAAAAAAATTGTCTTTGTGCAATCTTACCCTCATCCAAATAGGTCCACGTTAGGATGCGAAACTTTTTACTGTGGACGTTTAACGATGGGAAGTTAGAGTTTGCCCATTCTGGACTCCACAGCATTACCAATGCCAAAACAATCGCTACAACGACCATGATGGCGAAAATAAATATCCAAACCTCGAGGCTGAAGGGATACAAATAGGTAGTTGGAGGAACAGTGGATATTGGCATTTTGTAGCCCAATGACCAATCTACTTGTGCTAATGGAGCCAAATAGTTAAGGACGGCCTCGCGATCAGGTGTTATTGAATAACCATTCATTGAAACATCCACTTCCTGCAACATAAAGATTTGGTTAATTCAAGATTTCATACCAAAACCAAACGACTTTCTCTTCAACTATGCTATGCCATCATATCATATTTAACAATATTTTGTCCATTGCAATTAGTTTCAAAATGGCCAATTCCTCCGAACGTAGCATTTTAACAATTTTTATGATGCACACTCTATTTGTGCATCATATTATGTACTAGCCTTTTTGTGAAGTCTGTTAACTAGTCCTGTGTATGTCCCGTTCAATAATATACCCCATACTGATTCAAAAGCCATATAGGTGGCACTGAAAATTACCATATTAATCCTATGAATTATGAACATAAGATACGAATAAAAATTTTAAAAAAGAAATCTCACTTTGCATTGAAATACTCCATTAGCATCTCAATAATCTCGGTCATGTATCCTGTAAATTTGACATTTTCGTCCTCTTTTCGAGCAATATTCACATAAGGCTTGTGCTTTATAACATAAGACATTAATGTTAATTCACCTTTATTATTCTATGGCACATGGGATGTGCCAAATACATGCTTAATATCGGTAATGAAATTAATTTTAAAATTTAACTATTTTAATTAAAAACCAACTAAATTTCATAGAGACGCCTATTATATATTAACATCTCTCACCGAAAATCCTCCAATTCGTACAGTTCTTCCTCTAAGTTTTTGAAGATCGTCTTCTTTCTCAAAAAATTCAAGAACGTGTAATCCATGCTGGGGATTCCAATGTGCAAATTTAACATATTCTATTTTATTTTGTTGATAAATGTAAAAGATGTCGTAGATATTAAAATGTGTAGAGAAGGCTTGCTCATGCCAATGCTAATGAAAGAATAAAAACGAGTAATATACTGTTTTAATTAGTACAAATATGTGTTTGGAAAGTCCTTAAATATTTTATTTTACAAGTCATACACGATCTTCTTGTTTTAGTTGGAAATCTGTATAAGTTTTCAATATCGGGTTCTTCGACCTAAGATAGCCAGTTCTGTTGATACTTGAGGATTCTGAATTAGAATCAAATTTCTGCGGATCCTAACAATGAAATAATTTCTGACAATATCGCAAAGAGGCTTATTGCTATATGTTGATGTAATGCGTTTTAATTAGAAGGCAACTTACGTAGAATGATGAATTGTAAACTATAACTGTGACGAGTGATTCCGCAGTAATAATGGTAGAAAAAAATATTTCTGGGATGCGATGATTTGCAATAATCCACGTATTGTTTGCTGTAAAAACTCCATGTAACTTTGCCTTATAAAATAAAAAGGATAGATCCTTTCATTAATTTTTAATTGATGACTTACTGAATTTGTTTTCTATTTGCACAGTTTCAATAATGCAAGTATTTGTACCGTTTCAATTATTTTGTGCATTTCATTTTCCCGACAAATTACGACGAAGTTCAAAACGGTTGAGGTCTCGTATTTCAAAGTTTTCTTGAAATCAAACTCCGCATTGATTATAAGAACATCAAATCTAATTTTAACTCCATGTCGGAACAAACTTAAATTTAAGTAGTTCTTCAATTGTTTGACTTTAATACCTGAAAGTACGTGCCAATAAATCTACGTGTTTGAATTTTACCCTGATTTAAAAATTGCAAGAATTGTCAAAAATGCATGTACACCTGTAATTGTAACTTACCCGGGTAATTGTCAATGAGAAAAATAGCATCCTTCCTTTTCCAGAATATCATCAAGTCAATGATACACTGTAACACGTTGTGATACGTCATTTTAAATAAGTTGTTTCCTTTCATTTTAAACAAATTCCGCTCATACTTTTTGTTAGTTTCATAGCTGATGTCGAAAATTTCATCAATAAAAGTTGATTTTTCAAATTTATTTATTTTAAAATTGTTCTCAATATGGTGTTCAAGCTCAAGCGTATCGTTAACGATATTTTCATCATCTATAAAGTTTCCCAAATCGTCGACTTTTCTATTTAAACTCAGATTTTCGATTTCATAGGCATCACATTGAAATGATATTAACGCAATTGCGCACAATGTATTGCTTAAAAATCTAAGAGAAAAATATGGCATGTTAGTAAATTTTTAAAATTGTAAAGCAAATCTCTAGCAAATCTAACATGGATATCAAACAGCTAGCTTATGGTATCAATTGTACAGTTAATTTCATCCCCATGCACAACTGGTTGTCCTGCTTCTTGGTCTTTGGACGCCATTATTTTATACAACATTTTTTTATTTTTGTTCAACTATCATTACAATATTTTTTGTAAAAAAAGTCTTTCGATTGGTCAATAATTAGCATCAACGTCAACTAATTGACGTGGGCTGTTATTATTTACAGCTTTTGGGTGTCGCTAAGAAAATCTCACCAATAGTACCTCATTCATCATTCAAGGATCTTTTTTAACCTTATTCTAAATTTTTATATACATGTATCATATTGAACGCTGCGCACATATTAGTAGTTCACTAAATTTTGATTCAATAACAAATACGACTTAATATTTTCTTCTTTAATATTGTGAGTGCTTATAATTTACCTTAAATATGATTTACTATTTTTTGCTTATTCCAAATGCTTCTAAATTTAGATTTTTAATTGTACAAAATGGGGATGATTATTCAAAATGACGAGAATGTTCAATAAGATATTTGCTGTCAACGATTGTATGCCATTATGTACTTGTACCTACTTATATTTTTACCACGAAAGTAATTTATGTTTTTAGTTTTAACAATCTGTTTTTATGGTCAAAACATTTAATAAATGGAAAATTTTAAATGCTTGTCTTATAAAATGTAATACTGGGAAATCCAAGTGTTTAGTTCACATTATGTCCTCGTATCTTGAAAAATATAAAATTCGAATCTATAATGAAAATAATTTTTAAATGGAGAATACCCTGTATATGGAAATAAATAACTCATAATTGATGAATTTGTTAATAATTAATAAACCTGAGTAAACATAGGTTTGCATTAGCTGTCTTTAATTTGTCCTACCATCATCTCCCTATCGTGTGCTTTGACGATCAGCAATTATAACTTTTTTTTTACTGAATTTGCAGATTTAGCAACTGCTTATTATCATTAACGATCAACATTTATTATTTAATGTTGATTCGAACAAAGGTGCATAATTTTGATAATTACTGCTTTGTCGATGACAAATTGGAATGTTCTGATGCCGGTTATTTATTATAGAAAGACATGTATAATTACAAGCTAACGCCCACGCATTGCTAGATAAAGTTGTTAATGAAATTTGTCTGCAACATTCAAATTAGAGATGATCAATGGTTGGAAATTCCGATCAGTGCATTTGAAAGATAAACAAGAAACGCAAACGGAGAAAAAATATTGCCCCTGCATTTAAGACCACATAGTACGAAAAGTAGTTTTTAAACAGAGGATTGATTATAGGGTTAATTTGACTTCAATATATCTTAAATGTTGAACGTAAACTAAATTATTCAAAAAAAGAAAAATGGTTGGTCGCTTTTGAGCTGAAGCATTGTACGTATTTTAAACAAATATAATTATGTTACTGGTTATTAAATAATGTGGCTTAAAAAAATCAGTAAAATAATCATATTTCAATGCCATGTCCAATTATGTTCAATTACTGTTGGAAAAGAAGTCGATATGAACGAAAATAACACTTTTTGATTTGATAATGCCATGTGAGTTTTTTAGACCACTAAAATTGTAATCACCTAAGCACTAACTACATGTATACCATTTTATCCCAATTTCCGTTATTTGTTATAAATAAACGCCCTTGACCTCTATAGTGGTAATGGAAACGTCATTCTCATCATTGATTTGACTGAACTTTGATTAATTAGTCTGCTTAATTATCAACGTCCTGTGTTATTTTAAGGCAGTTTAAGGCATGTAAACGTGTGGAATAAGAATGACACTAGGACACTGTAATTATACCGCCTATAATAAATGTTGGGCGTAAATCGCCAATATGATGATAGTAATTAATACAAATCAACTTAGATTACTTAAACCAAGATGAAATGGATATAAATACCGTACTTTAAGTCGAGAATACAGTCAAATGCGCTTGATACCAGGTTCCGATAGAAATAAAATTAATTTGAAAGCTTGAAATCATGGTACTAAATTTCAATTTAATGGATATAACTATAAGTTTAATTATACTGATTGTAGTAAACTCAGTTATCAATCATCAGTACGTTCAAGGTAGGACATGTCAAGATTAACCGATTTATTTCTTATTTTAAGTGCTTTTGTTGTTATCGAAGTTCAAAATCAACTTTTTACACTTAACATTTTAGAAAAGTTATTTAGCCTATAGATGCACGTTTCAGCTTTATAAAATCGAATTTTAGCTCGTGACGTGAAACATTAATTTGTGAACCCAAATAATGTAACCCGCAAAAGTTTTTGCAGCATTAGATAATTAAGACATTTTTTTAACTGACAAATCTTAATGATCAATAATTTCGAATATTTTGCAGGTACATCAATTCCACATTATAATAAACTGTCGAGGCATTTAATTCCGCTGAATGGAAATGCTTATTATTTACTCAGTTATCACAATGAAATCCAAGCTATTGTTTCGTTAATGAAGTACTGGAAACGAAAGGATGGCGTATTCTTCGTAGATGATAGTCTAGGTTTGAATAACTATACAGTTTTGAAATTTATTTATAATCAATAGCATTTTTCATGTAAAAATTTATAGTGGGGCAATGTTTTTGATCTCATTTATGTTATAGGCACTGATGCCGGTCAGTTAGATATATATCTGAAGAAGTGTTTTCGCGGTGGAAACATTGAGGTTGTTTATATAAATAAAGATTTAGAAGTGGTTTTTAGAAATTTGGCGAAAAGATATCTGAATGTTATTACCATTTGCAACGAGACCGTGACTATGGCCGTACTTGAAATCGTAAGTAAAGTATGGTCCTTGACCAAACTGAAGAAATTACTGTAAATGCACTATTTAAGTGTCGAATTTTGTCTCGTTATTTTACAGGCAAAAACTTTAGATATGTTTTCTAGTCAATACGCATGGATTATCGTCCATAACGGCACTAAGAACATCATTGAAACAAAAACAATGTCTGGGTCCTCTCAAGTCACCGTACTTTCATCAAAAGAGAAACGTGCTGACTTCTACGATGTCTTTTATAGTCATCAAACTGGAAATTTAGAGATGATAAAATTTTCTAACTGGTCAAATGCCAAAGGGCTTTACATTTTCGAACAGTTAGAAGCCCAAGATTGCGAACGTGGACTGCGAGGCAGAAGCGTCCGAACTGCTGGTTTTAATGTATTTACTGCATTTGTCATGCCTACGTTTTTTTACAAGTTTTGATTAATAGGTCAGATTTTATTGTTTAGCACGTACCATACGTTTCATACGCACAAGTGAATTCTTCCGTTCTCTTCAGTGGTTATTCCGTGGATGTTATGGAGATGATCTTTGATAATTTGAATGTGAAGTAAGTCCCATTATTATAATTTAAAATGTCCGGTAAACATCGCAATATGTAACTATAAAAAATTCATCAATGATTTGCATCATGACAATTTTGAAGTAGTAGAAGTAAACTGTGTTAAATGCTTCTTTATAGCTATTCCAGGAAGACACTAAAGCCAGATTTTGGAGCCTTGATCAATGGAACCTACACTGGAGTCATAGGATATCTTCACAGAAGATTAAGTTCAATACTAATGCCACGTTAAATATTTTTTTAAATATATCTGAAAATGTCCTTATTTAGCAAAGTTTTCTGCTTTTAATTGATTTTTAGGAGATGGATGTTTCACTGAACATCTTATTTATGGTTCCCGTTCGTCGACAGGTGGTGAGATACCTGACCCCCATCACAAAACTGGACATGGCGATGACCTACAGGACCCCTGCATCCAGTGTACCCCCAACGACTTACCTGCTGCCATTCAATTTACCCTTATGGTCATTTTTATTTGCATTAGTATGCATCGTTTTTGCCATTTTGGCATTTGTAATGGTGTTCAGTCCAAGCTGGCTCGCTAGCCCTGGACTTCCCTCTCAAAACACTCATAGCAAAGAATTTCGCATTTTTACGGGAACATTTCTTGAAGAAGGTAATGTGGACCATATAAAATTTTAAATTAACTATATTTTCAAATAATAAAAATCATTGATCTGTCAATTTGAGGATGGGTGGGGGTGGGCGACATGGCTCTACCCTGGGATACAAGTTATTTTATTAAATAACGAATAAATAAGTCATGACTAAAAATGGTTTGATCGATCATTATGCATGGGCAGACGTTTGTAATTAATTCCTTTATCAATTGATGCAGTTGATTTCATTTGCGATAAGTCACCCTCGCATAATATTTTATTGCAATTCCAGTACTAAAAGATCCACCAGGAATAACGTCGAGGATAATATATGGTACCTTAGTAATAACTACCATGATTGTCTTCATATTTTATACTTCTGTTTTCACCTCGTTTTTGACCCATCGAGAGTTAAAAATGCCAATTCGCAACTTTAGAGACCTCATTGATAGTAAGGAATATAGTGCCATCACGGTTAAGCATACCAAGTATACGGATGTATTTCAGGTTAACAATTTTTGAACAGTTATTATCTACATAAATTTAGACTTCCTCGGACATTGTTTTACTGTTTCTTAATTTTCAGCGTGCTCAATCCGGACTATTTCGAGAGCTTTGGGATAAAATGAGAAAAAACCAAATTCTTTCTTTGCAAGATACCATTTTCGTGGCCATTTTGAAGATGTACGAAGGGAAAAACGTGTTTCTTGGAGATGGTGCCAGTATGATAGCAGCCATGCAAAATAATTGCACCATTTCTTTAGTGAGAACGCCGTTTTTCAGAGAATATGGATACATTGTTACACGAATGGATTTTCCGTACGATCGCATTCTTGCATTGAGGTGAGCTGGCGGGACATCATGCAGAAATTTTTAAAAAAAATATTAAACCCAACTCTCTTTCCTTTAAGCGATTTAAAAAAATACAATGTACGAGCGTACGTACATGTTATTTTTTTTCTAAAATAGGAATTTCAGTTTATCCAAATAAATAAATTGGATCTGTTTACAAAATCTTTCACCTTTGACACGAAAGCTAAAAAGGAATTCCTTTTAGAAGAAATTAAGTATTCATTTGGAAAATTCATCCTTTTAGTATCACATTCATTACTGGTATATCAAGTTCATTACTGGTATATCAAAATCTAGAGCTTTAAGATAAGACCTTTATGAAATTTAAATTACATGTATATTCATATTATTGTTGTTTTTTTACTTTTAATTATTTTGTCGCTTTGGCTGTGACTGTTCATAGCTAAATTTGTTAAGTGAATAAGGATGTTACGCTTCGAAAGTTTTATGAAATATTGTTACGTTTTTATTTCAGAATGCTTCGATTAAGAGAAGGAGGTATACTTCGAAGACTAGGAAAAATATACATGACGGACACCAGGCCTGAATGTCAATCACCTAATGATGGCGCCAGTGTATCTTTAGGGGTGGAGCAAGTTGTGGGATTGTTTTATATCTTATTGTGTGGTATATGTTTATGTTTTTTCGGAACAATAGTTGAAAGAGCAATTATAAAAGCCTTAAACAATGCGTAATTTTCCAATGCAGATGTATTCTAAATAGTGCCATAAATGTAAAAAAGCCAAATGCATTTCTCGGGGTTTTGATAAATGTGCCGAATTAACTAATTGTAGTTCGCTAATAATGCATATATGAGCAGTTTTCCATTGCTTATTTATAGACGCGACGCCCCATGTTGTGAAGATGTAGTCCATAATTTAAGGCCATTTATTCTACATCGATATTTCATGATCTTCAACAAAAGAATTATTCCCAACAAACTTTTCATGTATACAAATTTAGCGACTTATTTGCAAAAAAATGTAGCTGAAAAAAAGCAATGATGTGCGTATAAAGTGAGGTATTTTTCGAATTGTTTCATTCAAAATGTCGGTTCTAAAACTTGCATGGTCTCTTGTTTTTAGCAGCATTATTCTGCTTGAGGAATGCGTTTCTTATAACGGTGAGCGGGGTTTTCGAACTTTTTTTAGTAATTCCATTGATAAATTTTAATATTAAATAAAATCATAGACTTTAAGAGATAAACTATTAGGACTTTTCTTTTATTGGAAGAGATAATACGTTTAAACAGTATGTAAATACAAAATATAATATTGGAATAAATTAGAAAGCAAAAATCACATATAAAGCGACCGTGCGCGTAAATACTTGGTAATTCAGTATTTTTTTAATGTTTTAAATTTCACCTGTGCGCTAAAACCTTTTTAAATATCGTGATTGTACGTGTTCACGTAGTTTTCTGGAGTCATGTAAATTTTTCTTACTTTCAGGTATTACTTCTGTAACTTTCCACGAACAGGATTTTTCTTCCCAAGTGACGTCAAGCTTCGATAGATCACTCAATTTTAGCGTAAAAAGAGTACATTATTCTCAAATTCCGGGACATATTTTCTTGGTAGTTTATCATAATGCACTTAAATGTTGCATTGACCTTTTTATGCGTTGGAAACGATACACTTGCGTGATTTTAATCGATAAATATTCCGGTAAGTTCGAAAAATTTGAACGTATTTTTCAGACGCAGGAATTTGCTAGAATATTTCCATTCTTCATATTATCGAGCATGGCGATTATAAACGATCAAATCTGGCTTTTTTAACAGGTCTGAGTGAAAATGCTTTGAGAAATTACATGAAGAAGCAACCGATGATATCTGAAGTGCTAACTGTGAAAAATAACATCGACATAAAAAAAGTGCTGCAGAGATCTTCACTTCAGACAAATTTTATCGTTATTTGTAATCATAATATTACCGAAAAAATCATGTCTATGGTATGCTCAGAATATTATATATCGTTTTAGTATTAGTGTATTTCTATGAGTAAAATCAAAAATTGATAACAATTGTTGATATACTGTATACAGGGTGTTTCAGCGCTATGTTGCCAAACGTTGTGGGCATGTAGAGGGTAGTAAACTGAACATATTTAGTATA
>JAQGAO010008657.1:0-10203 GCA_034697705.1 Ommatoiulus sabulosus | reverse complement strand
GGCGCTGCGAGCGCTAATTTGAAAAATCGTCTACGGAAAATGGCCGAGTGAGCATACTGATTCATTCGTATACTGTGATAGGACTGTCAGTAACGTGCATGCTTCTGATATTGCACACGCTGAAATGTGTTAGAAACGACAGAAAACGTTTCGATTACCAGAAGCTCTAATGAACATGTCGTTTTTCCTCATTGCAGGCTGAAGCAGGAAGGCTCGAGGATGCTTGGCAAGCGATGATGGCAGCTCCACCTGTACTCAACCCGTTCCAAATCATATTCCAAGAGCATGCCAAGTACATGGTGGCAATCAAGGTAATTATCACATAAATAATGAGTTTCATCCATGCACTGCACAATACTGTTACAACCGAAATGTATAGATAGCGTTCACAAGCAGACGATGCGAGCTGGCCCCGCCCATAGCAGACACATTACGGTACGGTATGGTGTTGCTATATAGCAAAAAATGGTGGCTTTTGTTATAGATAAAAGCGCATTCTTTTCATGTTTCATTTTGCATAATTCCTTTATTATACATGTATGTGTGAAATACAAGCAATACACATGTTATATTATATACCATACGTAAATGGAATATATGGATAATACATGTACAATAGATGTTATATTATATAATACATGCATACCACATGTAATTCATGTGAATGGCATATAAAAGTACAGTACACGTGCATTGCATGTGAAATACGTGTATTATGCATGTTTTTACATGTGAAACCAGCTGTGTGAAACACGTGTTTCCACATCTAAAAAACCAGAGTGGCGTACTCATATTACTAGTATGCCGGCCCTCAGTTTTCATAGTCTGGGGCTACAGCTTCAACATGCGAGTTAAAGCCAAAAGGGAAAGTACCTAACATTGTCTACCGAGCCACATTAGCCACACCCTCGGGGTGCGTGACGTCATGTGCATATTATATATATACGTGCTACCAAATAGAAGACGTGCTCTTACGCTCATGTAAAGAATAAACTAAATTCAAGTGAAAACTCCCCAACACACTAAGTTTATTAACTCAGAAAATGTTTTTACAAATGTTTCACATTTTAGAACTTTAAAACTGACATTAATTTACAGAGAAGAAATTGTCAGTAGCGTACTCTCTTGTTGTAAGGGTAAGGGTTTATAGTTGAAAAGTATTTAGTGATTGTCAACATGATTTCTTGGGCCAATTTTCACAATGCATGCCACATTTAGAAAATGTAACTGATTTATCCGCCGAAGTTCCGATCTATTAAAAAAAATTCAATTTACACTCATATTTTATATTATTGAGATTTAAATAAATATTACATATCAACCAATCAAGAAAAATTCCGATTAGACAAACTATTTATATGATATATGTTGCAACGATTAGAATTAAAGTTACATGTATTTTGAAGTTATTATCAGAAATGATAAAAAAATGAGGCGTTTCAATAAATTATTATGCAGTTGACTTCAGATTATTCGGGTTGTAGTGAATTAATTTAAAAATACAGTACATGTAATAACCGAACAATTTCCCAAAAAAAAAAGACTCCTTCCCCACCTCCACAAAAAAAAGAAAAAAAATACAAATTTCTCTAAATAAATTATACACTTTTCCACAAAACGATGCGATTTTTACAAAAAAAAAAAAAAAGAAAAGAAACCTATAAAATATTTTCCTAATATAATGGGCTCACGTTTTTATCAAACTGTAGGGACCCCCAATAAGTTCGTAAAAGAGAACTTTCCAAAATGGCTAATGGAATTAATAAACCGAAAAATTCAATTTACACTCATATTTTATATTATTGAGATTTAAATAAATATTACATAACAACACAACTACTGTATTTTCTTTTATTGGGATCGTTAGGCAATCGAAACCATTTTATGCAGGTGGCAATTGTTTCGATCTGCCTCTCTTACTAACTTGGAAGGTCCAAAATCCAGCTCATTTGGGGAAATATCCCGTTCCCTAGCTGGAAATCCGAGCGAAAATTCGAAAATAAGAAAAAAATTCAGGTTTATCATTGGTAAATTTTGTAAAATATTGAATATTCTTCTGGGTCGGTTTTGCCAAATGGTGGTTAAAATATTGGCATATGTCAGGGATATTTGTCGAAAAGCCTCCAAATTCTGGGGAAACACCGTATATTAATTATACAAAGGTACATGTATATTTAATCATATCTTTAATGTTAGGCTTTGTACGAGTCGAATGTCATGTAATTTAATGGCATATCTTTTACGGACGCAACAGTGTTAAATTTCTAGTGTTACCTTTAGTTAGGTGACATCTTTAGAAAAAAAATTAAGTATATTTTCTAGTCATAACCTGATAATTTAATAAATTAACGAAACGCATATTTAAAAGATTATCTGTTTCGAATAAAGCACAGTATATATGGTAGGTAGTAAGTTTATTTTTTCCGAAAAAGGTTGTAAAACTTGGAACAACTTGATGACTTTGCACTTTTTATAATTTTGGGGAATTGAATTAGTTGCTCTTCTCGACGTTTCTTTCAAATTTCTAAAAAAGGAAATGATATTCAGCGTTATTAATGTTTTTTACATTACATTTGAATTTATTTTTATAATGTATATTTGTTTATTTTTTTAAATAAATTTTGACGATGGTAACGTCGAATAAAAAATCATACAAATTATTTACTGTACAGTGTATATGAAGAAATGTTTTCTAAATTTTATCGTTGCTGATGTACATCTATACAGACATTATATCATCCGATGTATCTGCAGTGTAAAATAGCGCTGTGAAACAAAGTACATTATTTGTTTAATAGCTTGACAACACTACAAATTGAAAGTAACCTACTTATTGCGTACATTCTTTTCCATAACATTTATGAACAACATTATTTTCATTAAGGTTCTCCGAGAAACTGGTTTCTGAAATCTTGATTAAAATAGTTTCTGGGACTATGAAAGTAAAAACAAATTTATTTTTTATTTTTCATAGGACGTGAATGCGCAATCAACTGCTTAAACTGCACCATTTATTAAACAGTTCTTATTTAAATTAATTCCCTACTTAATTTCACATTTCTTCTTTTTACTTGCAGGATCTCCAAACCCAGGTTCAGGTTTTGCAACAGTTTCGCACCAGGGTGCTCCAGGCTTTTCCCCAGCTCGACTCCAGTGCGTCCTATGGTGGCATGCAGACCAAAGCGGCGGCGCCAGCAGCGGCAGGGACCCTCACCGCGCTGCCCTCGCTCAGAAAACCCGGGGTCCTCAGCAAGTCGGGTAGGATTCTCCCGACCGTCCAGAAGGGTCCACCGGCACCCGCCGGTCGTCAGGCGACCAAACCTCAGACTTATGTTGGGCATGCAGCCTCCAACCCAGCGACCTCTAGTGCTGGTCGTGTGCGGCGCAGCATCGAACGGGCAACGTGGGGCAGCAAGAAGTTCGTGGTGGTAGCCCAAGGCAAGAATTGGATGCGAATCCGCCCTTGTGCCAAAAAGAGTGACTCTGAAATGGACGATTCAGACGATGCTTCTTCGGACAGCCTCCACTCCATGGAGCCGCAAGACAAGCGGAAAACCAAGAGCAAGCGCAAGGGCGAAGGCACGGGGCCGCGCCAGGACAGTGGCTTCAGCACCGATGGTAAGGAGCGGCACCACCAGGAGCGGTCATCCGATGGCCGATGGCTAAAGGTGAGCAGCGCCACCGAAGATGAGCTCATGAACGTCCTCGAGCTCATTGGCCAAAAGAGCAAAGTGCTGCGGACGCAGGTGGACCGGGCCGAGTTACCGTCATCTCAAGGACCAACACTTGGCGACATCGGATTGAAGCCGGATGACATCTTGACCGAGATGGAGAGGCTGCATATGGAAAAGGAACAGCTTCTGGAGAGGCTAGTGATGGTGGAAGCCGAGAAGGAGATGTATAAGGGGGAGATGATCCGCATACGGGACTCCTTGGTCGACAGCGAGGCCAGCCGGAAAGGGCTGGAAGACCGGCTCGAAGCGGCCTACACTGAGCGGGAACGGCTTGGCACTAGAATTCACCATTTGCACACTCAGTTCAGGAAAAGCAAAGGGCAGGAGCCGCAAAGTGGTAAGGGAGAGCCAGACGCCTCTGGGAAGGCCCTGTGGGCCTCCGGCGCTCTGAAAAGCCCCGTTGGTGGCACGCTACTCACCTTTAACGGCTCCAGCAGCCTGCCCGACCAACTCAGCCACACCAAGCTCAAGGTCTATCTTGACAAATCCAAGGTGTCGGCCATCCTCAGCGAATCTCGGACGCTGGAGCTGCAGCGCCAACTTCTTGAGTCCATGCTGCGCAATGAGGTGATGAAGACACAGAAGGAGCAAAGCTCAACTGACTGGAAGAGCAAGATGTACGCCTGGCAGCAAACTGAGCAAATGCTGCAATCTGAGACCAACGAACTACGGCAGGCCAGCTGTGAGCTGCAGAGCAAGCTGCATCATGCGGAGACTGAACTGAAGGAGGAACGCTCCAAAAGGCAAGTGCTCGAACGAGCTCTGCAGGCAGCATATAAGGACCTCACGAGCGCTAATAGCCGCCAGGAAAGTGTGCCAGCCACGGAAAATGTTCGGCAACTGTCTGTGGAACTGTTTCCGGTTCACCAAATGGCCATGAACACCTCGTCTGGAAAAGTATGACCATTATTCTAATAGGTTTATTTCTTGCAGGCCGGATTCTGGAATTTTGTATGTACACTTGTAAGGCGAGCCTGACATCCAGAGATTCATTTGATTGTTTTCTTTCATTTTCTTGCACTTGCCTCATAATTCACAGATTACAAACCATTTATTTGCATGTATATTACTATGTCACATTGTATTAATCAGTATATCCGCGATTGGTATCTGACTTTGAAAACTTAGAAATTTGAGATCACAAGGGCCAAAATTGGAAGACACTATATAAGCGATTGTTCAGATCTACCCAATTCATATTGTTCATGAACTTTATTGATCCCATTATTTGGCTCGACTAAATATGTGCAACCAAAGAACACATCATCATGCATATATGCATGTTGTGTAACAGCAATTGTAACATTATACATTGTAGCCAGCATAACAAGAAAGATGTTACATGATACCTGCATATTAATTGTTATAAACCTGGATCACTTCCATTAAACCTTAGTTATCAGGGGTGTTAATTAAGTTTCCACAAGCATTTAAAAAACGACTGTATAGATTTTAATTAAATCTGCTGGAAAAATTCTTCCAATCATTCCTGAACATATTTCAACATTAAAAGCTACGTTTCAAACATTGCACGTGCTTAAAATTCGAAAGCAAAGATGGACTCCATGGAGATAGAGCTCAACGCAGTGGTCTGTTGTTCGTTTTTTTAATTTTTTGAAGGCATTTGAAGGAGCAGAAATGTGTGAAATGTTTAAGGTTTAAGTAATGTCCAAACGTTCTGTCTATATATGAGTGGATTGAAAAGTCCTGAAATGGGCAGAATACTGGGAAGGTTACTCAGGGAAGTCGACGGCCAGTGTCTGTCAGAAATGATGGGAAAAATACAACTCCCAAAATGGAATTTTTTTGAAAAATACATGACGTTTGCTTGTATTTCTCCGTGTTTAAAAAAAAAATGACTGTGGAAACTAAATGAGCCCCCCTCGTATTTTAGATGCATTTTGCACGCATCATGTACCTACATGTAAATATTGTACTGCATGGTGCATTAAATTTACAGTATAGTAGCTGGAGAATCCATTTTTCAACGTTTGTAAAAGTATTACATATACAGTATAATTCCTAAGAGGAAATAAGGCTATTGAAGAGCTACAGGAGAACAGTTATTGATTTAAAAATGTTGTAAAATCGTTGTAAAAAGCAAAATATTTAATAAACCTCCCTGATTTAGTGGCCTTCAAAAAAAAAAAATCCATTAAAATATATAACTAATGGTTTTTAGGTAATTGTAATATCATTTTCCAATTGCATATAAAAGTTACAAAATGCTAACATCTAAATTGTAGTTAAATAGATACCTTTAGCCTTGCACTAAATTTTCCCTATAATTCCTACAATTGTCAAGTCAGATTGATATTTAATAGAAGATTTTTTTCCTCTTTTTCAGTTTTCTGACAGAAATTCTCCGATGACGTGGCGACCGGTGAATTATTCAATGGCAAACACGGCCACCACCACAAGCATGGCGCGCACCACATCGTCAGTGGCAACAACCCCAATAACAGACTTTCCCCAATCAAATAAAATCCACATCAACGGTCGCCATGATTCCCATCTTACGAACGGTGCGGTTCAATCTAGCAAACCGGACTATGTTTTGCCAGAGGCATACAGGAGAGATTCCGGGGATCTTGAAGAGAGTGATACACTAACGAACTTGTACTCGCACATGCGCCCTGCAGCAAGCAGCCGATCGAGCACCAATCTGTCATGGCGGAAGTCCCAAGAAGTCCTTGGCACTAACAACCCGGAACGACAATCTAAACCAAACTCTTACTTGATGAATGGCCACTCACCAAAGAGCAGGATGAGTGACTTCCCCACCAAGTTCAGCCAGTCGGCCGAAGATCTGAGGCATTCAGAATGGGACTGGGCATTGAGCGCCAATCAGCGACTAGTGAACATGTCACAGCGCATGCCAATGTCGGAAGCTGCTACGTGAAAATGACACTCAGGATCCAGGTTGTTTTTGCGCTTGACTAAATTTGTACCGTGCAGCTGTTTGTTAATATTTTTGTGCATTTTCGAACGGCTGCTTTTTACCATTCGAAACGTCTTGTTGCAGTTTTAATAAAATCACCTTGACCAATAAACAAAACCTATCACTTTGCCAATTACTGAACAACCTAAAAAATAAAAAGGAGGTTTAGTGTAGGCCTACCTTAAATGAGAGTTCGATATGCATTACATTCTTTCACAATACACTTAATACAGACTATAAGTATGTTCCATCTAAAAATTGAAAAAGTATGCCAACACTTCTGGCTAAATTCATGGTACCACATAATAGATGATTGTATCCTAACATCCGTTATGTTTCCTAATCTTTTGGATAAGTTCTTTTTCATTAATAAAGGTTGCCAGTAGTTTACTGCATTATCCAAATCAAAAGTGTTTCTTAAATTTTGGAGAATATTTAAATAATTGTTTCAATAGGCAAATACAACTCCAGTTAATTTCCATTCTTATGTAGAATTGCACAAATTATTGTAGAAGACGGTGTCACATCTCAAACTCCTTTTATTTTTTAGAATGTCAGTCTTTCACTTTTAAAGTTCCTATAACTCAAGAGTTGTGGTAATTTGTTAAAGAAACTGAGGTCTGGAATGGAGTTTTCGAATGCTTTTTAATCTGACAGATTTATTCGATACATAAAATAGGATGCAATGCATCAAAGACAATAACCAGGAAAATAAAAACTGATGAATCTACGTGCAATTCATTTTGAAGCAACCATCTTTTATGAACCAACCTAACATAATTTGAAATGTTTTTTTTAGTTTTGGTTTTTTTGGAGGGGGGAGGAGGAGGTATTCTTCAAGTGAAAATTAAGGCTTGAATATAGTCGAAAAATAAGCACTTTATACATGTAGAATTATTCAAAAAAAATCGACATACGACGCCTTGAGAAAATCAATATACATGTATAAACTTTATTTTTACATAGAAATTCAAGAAAATCTAAATTATAAGTTGCTCATCTTGTTTGCACTAAACAATTTTATGAATTTATCCTATCGATGTAAAACTTCGAACCATTCATGTTTAGATATGGAAATGGAGCAACAACGGTATCGGTGTAAAACTTGGAACTGTTCAAAAAATCAGTTTTTCTATGTTTTCAATTCAAAACTTAAAGTTTCATTAAGACAGAATCACGTTGAAAAAGAAATATTTGTGCATCACAGTTTATTTTATCTATCAATTAAGAACGAAATAACCGGCTATTAAGTTTTCGGTTAGAGAAAAACGTTAGTTGTCAACTTGTCAGTTGTGTAGATATCAGTAAAACAAACTTGAGTTTGGTGCAACAAGAATAAATATCCAATCTTTGTGTAAAATTATACGAATGTCACGTTCGTAATTATGGATTCACCTAGCGTGTAATTCCATCAAAAGCATGAATCATGCCATATTGCCGCCGTTATTGAAAATTTACCACCAATTTCACTTTTTTGTTCATACTTCGATGGGTTCATTTCCTTGGAAATGATCTGGAAAGTTTTGTGAGTCTTTTTCAAATCTGTTTAAATTCCATGAAAAATGGTTTTGTTGAGGAACTTTGTTCGTTCTTAATAATTAAAATTACTTATTTACACAAAATTTACCGATTAAGTACAGCAATGTTAGCCAGTGGCAACTTCACAGAATATCTTGACAAAAAAATGGGTTTTTATAGGATTTTAAACGTCAAAACTTGATTTATAAAGAGACAATCAGAGTATTGTGCCTTAGTAAGGTTTTAACCAACTAAACCAAGTGTAAAACCATGTATCCCACATGTTTGTTTTTTGCATCTACGGTATCTGTAGCGGGAATATTTATGTGTTGCATTTTCAGGAGGATGTTTGAAAGACTTGATTTTCTTTTACAACATGCCAAAGACACAACACTGATAAATGCATAGAATTGTTTTGCAGTTTTAATATACTGCATGTAATTGAACATTTAAATTTTGGTCAGAAATTTTTAGCATATTTCAATTTAAGGCTGTTTTTTTCGAAAATTTTATTTAAATATAGGATTTAAGTAAACTTGCAATTTCCTGCCAATATCAAATTTGAACAAAAGATTTACGAAATAAAAACCAACTTTTGAGAAACATGGCAAATGGCACCGCATCACAGGGGGGTATTGTTTGTGTTTGCTGCATTAGCAACTCCCGGTGATCATTATATTTTTTTGTTATATTTCTCCCGCGCCTTTGTCAGATTCTCTTAAGATTCCTTAAGTGCTTGTTGCAGTGCCTTCTTAATTAGCTTGAAACTACATCCTTCCGAACCCATTCCTGAATGCATCTGTTCTTTAATATCTGTGATAGCTGCAATTTTAAATCGGCAGAACATTGTACAAGAAGCCTTGTTGTTATTTGAGACTAATTATGATATACTGTATATGCCTGTAAGGAAACAGTTGTGTGCTGGAGATTCGAATTTTGACAAAGATAATAAATGAATATTTCAATATTTAATATACTTTTGCCTACAAGAAATTCTTTTACGAGACCCAAGCTACAATAGGTAACTTTATTGAACTCATTGCGTTGTAATTTTTTATGCTTTTTGCAATTTAAATTTACCACGAAATTTAAGTGTCATGGCCTCTGGCGATGGCGACGATGGGGGTCGCTCATTATTGGATAACTGGAGGCACGTAGGATATAATGTTGCCGTAGTAAGAAACTGTAAAATTACCATCGACAGATAAACACCTGAGCTTTGGCCGTGTGTTGTTCGCGCAGCGGATCAGTATAACTAAAAAACGTTAAGAATTTTTTCAAAAATTCGAGCGAGTTTTCCAAAATTGTAAAATTTCAGTTATTGCAGCATTGTTAAAAATTGCGAAATTAACGCAAAAATACCAAAAATGCCAAAGTTTTCCAAAAGTTTTCACATTTTTCAATTTCGAAATTTTCAAATCTTTTAGATGTTTCAATTGATCACAAAAGTGTCATGGAGGCTGGTGATTGGGGTCACTCATTATTGGATAACTTGGAGGTACAAACCAATGGCATTGTTAATTTGTTTGTTTGGGGGAGGGGGTACGTGAGGCAGCCAGAACTTTTCCTCATAGAGAAATTGTCAACAGCAGACGATTTTTTAACGAAATCGTCTGCTCGTTCAATATACTTTAGAACGTTATCCTACGAAAATACATGATTGTGTTTATACCGAGTTTAAGTAATTAAACTAATAATTCGACTGTTTTGAATAAATATTAACGAATGTATATGCATCCATAGTATGTTTTGAACGCATGTTCGCCCTTAAATCCTTCGTTTTTCCATTAAAAACTTAGATCATAAGTGACATGTATGGTTGTGAAAGAAGTTAAAAGTAGCAAAATTAATATTTATTAAATTATTTCAGCATTTTTGATGGCAATTACTGATTTTATGTTGTCCATCTCATGTTGTGAAGGTTTTTTAACTGTGTGGCGACCACGTGGTGACCACGTGGCGACCACGGACAGACTTCGTGGTCGACCTGCAGCCACAAGCCAGAGCGCC
>JAQGAO010008656.1:0-10203 GCA_034697705.1 Ommatoiulus sabulosus | reverse complement strand
GGGGGATCCTGATTGACCGGGCACAATGCGGACAGGGGGAAGTCCAATTTTGGGCAAATTTTGAGGACGTCCTTTTTGAATGGCCCCTAAGCATTCCAGCAAATCCATTTTTTCGAGATAACAGTTCTTGAAAGCCCTAGAAAAACCCCTGAGGTGGTTGACCTTAAGAGAAATTGAATTCCCTCTCCACTCCCTCAGCTTCCAGAAATGATAACGATTTACAAGATAGTATGCTATCCGACAGTCAAAAGAATGTACTGTAATGAATTTGATTTAGAAATCAAAAATGTGGATTATAAAATTATAATTTGCATCATTTTAGACGAAAATCAACTTTTTGGAACTGAGTCCATTTGTTCTTCTGGGCAGAAATCAAGGGTGCAGAGATTAAATCTGAATAGAACTTGAGTTCAAAAATAAATCTGTTATTGGTGCTAAAATACAAAGTCCGCAATTGTCAAGCTCAGACAAATTTGAAATAACAAATGAACAAGCAAGCAAGTAAAATTGCATTAGGCCTACATTATGACTTCAAGAGTTTTTACATATCACTTTCTGGGCAACATCAGTGGAAAAATAGCTTCATGTACACGTACATTATTCATGTATTTTAGTCATTTATACGGTAATTCCCAGATTTCGACTTGACACTTGTTACAGTATGTTCAGATAGTGAACTGTCGTCACGCAAATTTGGTTCTGCAGAGCCCAAATCCCGGTTTAACAATGTGCAATTCGCTTCATTTCAGTTTTACTTAAACTAACGTGTTACCCGACTTTATAGGATCCGATAGTGGCGACATAATTGGGCAGGTGCACCATGTTTCGCTTCGTTTTTAAATGCCCAAGCAGGGTCTCTCCTCCGATGGTCCTCCTGATGGGGCATCGTACACCTCGAGTAAAAATACACGCCATCCCTCCCTTTCGTAAACAGCACTGGCTGACCCATGGGGGTAGACATTAACTTTGACAAGGAATGTTACATGGACAGACGACGTTTTTGTAATTGGGACACTCACCCAGTGAGTGACCTCACTTGCTCCTCAGATGACCTTACGCAATTTAAGATAAACTCGACAAAAAAATAACGACTAGGCTCAACATTCTCAAGGCCCGAAATTTGGGGAGGAACAAAGTTACATGCGCACACACACTCACGGGGCGAGTTGGATTTCAGTTTTCTGGGCACGTACTCAAAATTGGCATGCAAAGGGGGACCACGCCACAAAAAAACCGCATGTGATGCATGCATTCGACAATCTGACCGCTTGGACATCCTAACAATCTGTTGCATAACTAAGGTTTGGAGAAAAATTCCGAAACTGCCAGAATTCAAACCGAAAATGCACCTCCAAATATTGTGCAGGGGGAACGAGAAATAAAATAACGTACTTCCTCAGCAGCAAACATCAAAATTAAGAAATAGAAACTATTTCAATGAACAATTTCGAAGTTTGATTAAAACCAAAGCCGAAAGAGCATGCAATAACATTTTTATGGTTGCAATATGGTGACCATGCATGAACAATATGCTTTTTGCATTATATGTTATAGCTCATTTCGTTGTCATTCGCGGACCATCGAAAGTAATTATCACAAACAAAATTACTTAAAAAAAATAATGATGATAATAATACAATCTAAAAGTTGACTTTTTTCTGTGCAACGCATAGAAAAACTTGACCACACAGACAGTAAGACACAGTTTTAAAGGAAACAGATGGCGCTGCCTCCCCTGAAATGGAGCTTAAAACTAAGCTGGCGCTGCATGTGATGCTTACTACGATAACTGATACCATGCTAGGACCAAAGAAGGTTATTATTGTCGTTAGTCCGGCAAGAGTCTAGAAAGTGCTCAAAAATGAAGAGCCTCATCCTCTTTCCCCTATTAAATAAATAAGCTTCGGATTAATTTCATCGACAAGTGATAATTATCTCAAAAAATGGACTCAGATAAGCGCCTCATCAATTAAGAACTAGAGTTGTCAGAGCAATATACGACAACGACTAAGTTCCAAGGACAAGCATCTATTTGGCCACAGATGCTATGACGCCAACATAAAGATTCAAGGGGGACTTACTGCGTTACCAGACGCCAATCCGTTTAGGGCAAGACGATCCATTAATGGTTGACCCATGAGTTAAAGGCTGATAGCGTTCTTCCAGGAAATGCATATTTAATCGCTATTAGCAGGCTACTGGTGATTTTCTTACAGAATTTTTATACACGGATTTAAAGTAAACTTGTTGATTTTATGTTAAAAGATGATCTCAAAGATTTTCTGAAGTCCACAATGACTTCATTGTTTTTCTATATGTCCACAATGACCAACATTTTCCATTTTCACGGGTAAAAAAGTTCCCATGTACAAAAACTACAAGTCCCAATTTGGTTTTAATGCAAATAGGATTGCAAAATTAATTAGAAAAGTTGTGAACGAGCTAACTTATTCTCCCATGCTCGACAACACGTCATATTATCCCTGAAAAATGTAAGTTTTAAATTGTATATCTCAGTCTATTATAGTTTGTTCACGTCCACGTGCCACAATGGACAAAGCAAACAAACGCAGCGAGTCAACATGAAATGCCTATTGACAAATGATTATCACAAACGTTTGCCCAATGCAGAGTCAATATTATCACTGAATACAATGAAAACATTAAAGTAAATAAAATCGTAAATAATGGAAAACGTATGATAGGCGCTGGCAAAGATTACATTTGATACGAGAGCATAGCTTAAACGAACTATGAAGTGAAGGATTCTATAACTGCATCCATAGTTATGAGAATTTAGATGCAACGAGCATCTAAACGATTGCACCATCATCTCGCCAAGGAAAGAAGTTCAGCAAGATTTTAAAAGACCGATGCAACCGATCACCAGAAAGTAAAAATGAGGCTGCAAAGTCATGCACATCAACCGATCGAACAAGGATTTTGACGAAAAAAAAATTTACAACGAACAACTGTTCGTGTTCTTTTATCTTAATCACTTGCAAAGCATTCACTTAGTGTACGACTAAAGAGCTGCGTTCAACAGGCCATTAAAACTCTTGCAAGTGTCGTAAGTGGGCCCCTTGCATGACGATTTTTTTCGTGCATTTCGGGAGAAAACCCCGTTAAACGCTTTTATTCTACAGCGTTTAAAGTTATGCGAAACTAAGGTTAGGAAGAACGTCTTGGAAAATAGGGTGTAGCTTCTTTCAGCGGAGGCGTATTGACACCGTACCTATTTTGGGTAAAGAACTGAATATTTGACCCTAAAGTTGATTTTTGGCATTCGAGCGGAAATATGCTGAAAGCTGAAGCATTGCCGTAATTTACGTTAAAGGAGTTAAATTCGAAGAAACCTGTCCAAGAAGGTAACAATTTGATTTCGTGCTGTGCAACATCTCCAGTACTGCAATATGGACGCCGAATAAATTTTTGTTCATAATCCTGGCTACTGACAAGTATTCAATAATTGTATAAATATAGTTTTAACATCGCATGGCTCTTCGGGTGTATTTGAGTATATTCAAACAAAATTGCACGAATCGCAAGATTTTGAGATCACGAATACAAATCTATGGCAACCGGTGAGGGTCGTCCGTTAATGCAAGGACATAAAAGGTCACCATTTGACATCGACACACTTAAAGGGCTAGGGAACGGTTCCTACGGGTGGCCTCCACGCCTTTGGCATCACGTGGGCAGTCCATAACTTAAATTTAACCAAGCTTTTTTCTATCGAGCGAAATAACGAGAAAGGTGCGGGAGACCAGCGTCCGATTCTTAATTAAAACTTTAGCGCCTAATCCCTTTAAACAATCTGTCAGTTTTATTGTTGCCAAAATAGCAGTATGCATCTCGTCCTTTTACAAGTATGCACATTGGTTCTTTGAGACTTTCAATCCATCCTAGCGTTATGAAGCACAAGAGTCCATGTGTTTCGAGAAAAACTACCCTGACAGGAGCGAGTAACTGGATACACTTATCTTAACTGGATATGCCTCCCTTGTCTTCGCACAAACATTCATGTTTGAGCGTACAGTTCGTCAACCTTAAAAGATCCGCGCATAAACTGTAACAATTTTTAGCTTTAGGACTGTTTACAATATTTCAAAGATGGTTGCGCCACACTGATGCAGCTACATATAATCAGGCATAAAAATCCGATTTTTTAATGACAATTTCTATTGCTTTCTCCGAATAAAGCTACCTCCTAAAACTTTAAACTGATGACCACTAAACATCAACAGGAATAATTACTCAGACGAACCATCGCATCTTTTGCCATGCTTTGCTTATTGGTATTGCCAATGTTGTCCCATGAGCCTCTTGTCTAAATCTTGAGTAAATATACCTGACTTGGGCTCGTTAACTCAACAGCAACGCGAATAAAGAAGCACTCCATAGGGACGTAATACCAGTACTCAATTAACATTACAATGCCCGTGGCTGAAAACTCTTCAAAATTTCCAAATCTGATATTTGGTCAGGGCTGTCCGGTTTCTTTTGCTTTGGCTCAGGGAAGATATATTCGATAAAATACCTAAGCGGGAACTTTGAGGGCAGTTTCAAAGATGTCCAGTTAGCTTAACAGATGTAAGGAATACGAAATACCGGTACGCTTCAAACAATAGCAATGAACAAATAAACAAAAGTGAAGCTCAACAATGAAATTGCAAAATTCAACTCCATATTGCATAGCTGAAATCGCTAAATCATAATTCGTTCCCAATGTGGAGGATTTTTTACTTTAAAGTATGTACACATAACTTGTCTCGTGTGCAGAAATAGGCCAAAGTTAAAAATCCACAACCAACCAACACATAACCTGTACTATCATACCTCTATCTTGTAGCCATACATGTAAAATGTACTGTATGCCAATTACGCGAGTCAATTTGTTATACCAGGGGATACCACGAATTGCACTTTGGCAGTCGTGAAGTCACGTGTGGAAAAATAACGCATTAACTGGTTAAAATACTTGGAGTGGATTTTTAAACCAATTAGCGTGTCGATTTTTCACACGTGAGTTCACGATTCGAGTAAGCGTCTGCCCAAGTGCTCCATTGCGAGACACAGCAGGAATGAGTTTAAGCACTTTAATTCACGTTTAATTGAACTTCATGGCGTTTTAAACAAAAAAAAAACAAAAAACGACAAGCACCAAGGCAGACTAATATGAAGGAAAATAAAAGTAATTTTAAATCATGTTGCACGCCTTTGATTTGATAGCGTGGAATATCGAAGTAGCTATTTTGAGTGCACCTAAAATGATTTTTCTCCTCCAAAAATAGTCAAAGTCATCACACGGCTGCTCTGATTTCACCATGACACTGACAAATTTTACTGTCGACACGACTGAGGCTATAGGTTTAGGTTAGTTTGCGATGCAACCAGTTTGCAAGTTACGAGTGTTCTGAATATTGCAACATCCTACGAGCGCAAAAAGCTGCATATTACTGTAGATCGCATACGCTAAGGGCGAAACATCCCCCAAAAATTCGAGCGTGCACGCACGTGTACGCAAACTGACATTTCGCTAAATGACTGATTCGTCGGCGAAATTGCACTCACGGGATGACATCTTGCCAAACGTTGGTCATTTGCCTTTGGTAGCAAACGCTTAAAATAGTAACAGCCAATAATCTGAAGTGGAGACGCTCTTCAACTAGTCTGGCGAAGATGGAGAGACTCGGGCATTTAGTTTTACTGGCGAGATATTTGCATAACACCTCACCCTGTAATGGGGAAAAAAAGAAGGGTGTAGGAATAACTCATAACATCCGCTCGTCTTTTTAGGGATGGCCCTAACCGTCTAAAGGGAAAACTTGCCAGAATACAGGAGTGCTGCTCCCGACAACAGCTGCTAGCCGTTCGTATATCGGCAAAGTAAAAACTAGAGACGAATCAGCAGTTATACTTGAAATCACAGTCAAGTGTACTGCATGGTTATATAGCTAAGTGCAAAATGATAAATCCTGTACAGTACATGTAATTCCAAAAAAACAGATTGATCGTTAATATTTTTATATATAAATTGCATGGAATTATGACGATTCCAATTCAAAACACGAAATAACTGCAAATAATAGATCTTAAATAGGAATATCAGATTCCACGGATGGGTGACCCTCATCCCGGAAGTTGTGGCATATCATCTTTACTAATGACGTCCCTTGAATAACAAATGGCTGACATTAATGGAAGATAATGTAACACTAACGTTTACTATTCTGTATTTTTTGCACGGAAACGATTTTGGAAAATTTTTCAACTAATATGAAATGGCAACAATATAATAAATAATACATGTACATTATATACCGGTACTGTAGATAAAAAGGCAAGTTACACTATGCAAATTTCTGCATTTTAATTTTCATAACATACTAGCCAATGATCACCTCTGCACGTATTCTGTAACAACATGCGGAAGGCGTTATTTTGTTATTATATTCCAATTGCAGATACATTTTGAGTGATGCTAGCTTATGCATGTGGGTTGATATTACACACAATATGCCAATGGTTAGTGCGAATTAAAAGTTCATGCAAATCAGACATGTAAATTTAATGTTCATTTACATTATAATAATGTCAAGGTAAGTTTTCATTGAAACATTTTAAGTTGGAGCGAGTGCGAACGAGAATTTAATAAATTAAACATACAGACTGGACTACAGGGCATATGCTAAGTTAAACGTTTATATGCCATTAAAATTCCATTCGTATTAAGAACTTGCATTAAATTGTTCGAAATTGCTAGGTTTGAAACCAAATTGTCTTTAGATTTATATCTGAAAGGTAATTTAACCGACAAGCACTGTAGGCAAGAGCAATTAAATATACTATTAAAAATCTAAGTTAAAACAGAATCGTTTCCAATTGTCCATTAAAACGCGCGTGCAGACTAGACACTTCCAGAATGGCGAGCGATATTTCAACTTAAGAGCACTGCCCAAATATCACACAAAAGCTAAAATATAATTAATAATGCTTTGAACCTAACGTCCATTCACATTCCTCAGCATGAGAATTGGAAACCGTTGAACTGCGAATTGTATCGTCAAAAAACATGCGTGCAGGCATTCGTAATCAATATACAGCGATTGCTTAACAATAGCGTAGGGACTTAACAAACACGCAACTCCTCACATACAAATTCCATCTCTGGAAAGGTATCCTTTAAAGAATTATTTTGATAACTATTCAAGAGCTACTGTATAGAGTATGGAATGAACAAATGTTCCAAATCCATTCTCAAATAAGAACTGTTCCGCAAAATGTGAATACTTATACGTACACGTACTTGGCTGTCAGTGACAATATGTACATTACATTTAGCAGCGGTATAACCAATCCACTGAATCACAGCTAAATGGTAAATGGTCATTTCTGAGCAGATTCTTAGCCTAATAAAGAGTTTTCGAAATGAGTGGCACTTTCATTTTAAACATCTTTACAATTTTATTTTTGGACTTGCAGTTATTATCGCACGAAATGTAAAGTTTAAAGTTGTTCAACATGGGGACACAATATCACGTTCGTGACATTTTCAACAAGTAATTGAAATATTACTACAGGGTGTCGCGAATGAACTGTCTAATACATGCACCGCAAAGGGTTGCATAATACGGAAGTGAAGTAAAAAACAATGAATCGAAGCCATTTTTCGCCAAATAAAGATGTCATTCGAGACGTTTTCAATTGCTGGTGCACGCCACGCTCTCCTTGGGTGGTTGGATAACGTTAACTATTGAGTATTGCAAAATGTCTCCTATAAAGGAAACCAGTAAAATCAAACGACAAAAGAGGGAAGGAGGAACCTAAGGTAAAAAACACAATAGGTTACCAAGACAAAACCGTTCCAGATGACAAGATTGGAAAATTAGGCTAACTGGTATATGGAAGCTAACGAAGAGAAACAACGAGAACCTTTATTAAGCGTACTGTATTTGAAACACGGTTGGTTGAACAACCACACAGAAACCTGATTTGTGGTATATCTAGGTCAATTTCAAGATAGTTTCATATTTCTTATCGTTTTCTGAATCGTATTACAAAAAAAATCATCTGGGCCTTCTGGAGCTCAGAATATTGTCAATATTCGATGAATAACTAATGTCATAAAGATGCTATTCCAATACAAGTTCCAATACAAATTGCCAACAGGTATCCAATAGCAACACGTGCAAAACCATGCAGTTAAATGCATATTAGACATTGGGTGCCTTTACTTTCATATTTTTAAGGATACCGACAAGTTAAATTTCTTTAAAAAAAAAATGATGCTATTATCAGATAGTACAAGGTAATTCTATAGATGCCGGCAGTATAGTAAGGAGTTAACAAGATCACACTGGGTTGTTCTTGCTTTGATTTTTTTGTAAGTCATTCGGCCACTGCAAAACTGGTGTAGACTACAGAACTGTATCGATACAATCATCACATATACTGTACGTTAATCTTTGTGAATATTACGATATGTGAATAATCTTGAAGCCTTTCTTTGGTAAGAACGGGAAGCTTTAAAAGGCCCATCACTGCTGAGCTTTCTGAGCACCCTGTAGTTGTCACCACAATGAAACATATGTCCTGGTTCAAATAAATTTAGGACAAGCCCATTAAAATAAATGTTAATACCCGTATACGTTTGAATTATGATTTTTAGCTATTCCAAACAAGACCGACTTTTGGTTGCTTAAAAAATTAAGCAAATTGCAACCCTCTGAACAGAACCAGCCCAAATTAACTGATAAACGAACGAGTTGAACAAAAAAAAAATCAAACCAACTAGAATTAATTGCGGCTATAAAGATAATGATTAAATTGTAATAAGTTCATCGGGAATATGGTTGTGCAGAAGACTGATTTATATACAAAAGAATCCTAACGTGACAAACTTGTTTTACCACTTATGCTACCGCTTGGTATCATCGGCCAAATGGATGTTATAGAATACTTGTATATATCATACAGGTACCGGTAACTCAATTCATTGATGGCTTTCAAACACGCTGCCGGTTTGCTAAACTTAAAAAGGTACTACGAATAATCTTCCCATTCGTTTGATAAAAATTCAGTTGTAAGAGCAATTTTCCTTAACAATTAGTTTACCAAATGATAAGAAGTTGTCTTTTTAATGCGAATTCGTAAGTCAACATTTTTAACTAATACAGTAGCAACAAAACTAGTTTCCTGCATTCCTGCAACTTAACTTTGACACACATGCGGCGCCATCTAGCACAAGCATCAGCTCTCTGCTTATCAAGTTAAGTATGTCAGAATTTGGTTTTGGCAAACAGTGATTTAGTGTAAGTTTTGACAATTTTACCAGAAAGTATTTTCCGGCATGCAGGAGCACCGCTACTCCAGTTGGTTCCTTTAAATCAGCTTGTCAGCTAAGGTTTATACAAACCAAGTCTCACCCTATAAATCAGTTGTCAGCAGTGCATTTAAATATAGGATTTCAAGATTTCGCTGGCCATCAAAGTGCCATCAAGCACAAAAATCTACAGATTTGCCAAGTGCAACGCATTACAGTATTACCATTGCGGCTCCCTCTACGACTGCTGCGAGAAAGGTACTGGCACAACGCGACTTTGACACACCTAGTACGTGAACATGACAGTCTTGACAATAATGGATATGTTCTAAAATTATGTAAAGCATGGTACCATTTTACAAGTATATTTTACACGCACCTAGTAATTTATTCACATTCTACATAATTGCAGAGACAAATAGGTCGCACTTTTAAAAAAAAAATAACTTCCCCATAGCACATATGTCCTGCCTTTCATTTTTTCTTTATTGCATCTCTAAAAGAGCATGAATTTAATTAGTCCTAAGTTTCGTCTATATAGGTCTTAAGTTATAAACCCCATTTCGGCCCGGTTTTATACGCCGACATATAGATTTAATTGAGTTCGAATGCGAGCATGCCTAACACATTAATCACGAGCAATTCGTGTAATAAAATTTGAAGGTTTTTCACGCTTGGCCTCAAGATCGATACAGCTCTGGTCATAGCAGGGACCATAAATAGTGTATTACCCAATTAGATTTCATAAGATATACCTACATATTTAAAAACTTAATTTTTGAAGAGAACAAACTTGAGTTTACGTTAAGCTGGTCATACACGAGGCAAATTATCTCTGGAAACATGGCACGTTCAAAAAGTTCTGTTTTTTAGAATGT
>JAQGAO010008655.1:0-10203 GCA_034697705.1 Ommatoiulus sabulosus | reverse complement strand
GTACTTTCATAATATGTTCATTTCCATGCATACAACATAGGACGTCATAGCTATCTCGTTTTGCCCGTATTCCGAAAAATAGCAGTGTTTTATTACGCAATTTCTCGAGGTCCATACAGTAGTTGTCCTAAAATTATCCATTATAAAAGTTAGTTTATCTCGGCGCTATTTTATAAAAAAAAAGGTCCTGAATTCTTTTGACGGAACTTACGATGAATGTTCGGGATTTCAGAAGTACATTCGTGTTAACGAAAAATTCGTATTATCTGAGAATGGTCTTAAACGAGCGAATTAACATTATTCTGAGTTAGTATTATCAATATAGACGAGCCTCGATCAGGCGAATCTTAAAAGTCGTCAAAATGTGTTCGTCTAAACCGTGTTGTTAATATACAGTACAGTAATCAGAGGTAGGAGAAAACATTTAAATGACTCAAACGACAAAAACTCGAGTTTCGTCGGAGTTTGGATGAAATCTTATTATTCCCACGTAGGACTTACATGAATGGGAAGGTGCTGCAACGTTCGTACAGGAATTCCCCGTCAAAACGTTTACTTATTTTTTCATATCGCGCAAGTTCGTTTTAACAGAACATAGCGCAACATTTGTAATATATGAATTCCGGAATTGGACTTACAAGTTGACACGATTCGTCGTCCATACTTTTATAGGACGGAAATTGGAAAGGAGTTGGTACTACCGTAAATACGGAATTAAGCGCCAGACCCGCAATACGCGCTTACCTCAATTAATCGCCGGGGGGGGGGGGTTTCCCAAAATTTGCAAATAAGCGCCGGGATTTCATTAAGCGCCGGAAGCTTCATTAAAGTCCCCCTCTTTTTCCCTTTTTGCACTTTTATTGAAAGTTATATACCCTATTGTCTTTTGCTCAAATGTGTTATTATATGAAGGAAAAATTAATCAATATTGTTCATGTTCAACAACAATGTAGCTTAGTAATGCATTAAAATGGATCCTTCACCACCAATTCAGGGGACTACCTGGTATCCAGACATTTTTTACGATTTTATTCCCTTCATCAGAGTTCATTTAGTTCAGCTAACAAATGTAAGTTTAATTATATTCGGCGACGACGTGCTAATCCTCTCCTCTAACCCAATATCCACAGAGGACGTACCCCGGAAAGTATTATTTATGGTACTGGTATGCTCATTTTACCTGGTACCGGTATTAGAATTATACCTTGGTAACTTCTTCTCTGGTGACGACTTGTTGGTTTAACTCTGTATTATCTTGAAAATTAGCAAATCCGCAAATTACAAGCACAGATAAATTCCTTTTTCGGATCTTGGTGCCAAATCCTCCATTGTTATTAACTAGTTATGCCAGCTGGCGGGCAATATTAAATATTGCAGAACAGAATTCCAGACATTTGTCCATCCTGATGGCCTTGATCTTTTTTATTTTGTTGCTTTCTCAGCAACATGTGGTACTCCTGGAAATGCAGGAACGCTGGTTCTTCGACTTGAAGGGGAAAATAGCTGCCAATCTTGAAAAATCATCAATTACTGTTCAATTCAATTCATTTTAATTCTTTACCCAGCAGTCAGTACATAGTACCATTTGGCAGGGGGGAGGGGGTTACTTTACAAACTAAGTCGGACTAAGCAGTCTGGTCACGAAGGACCCCAACATCACAATTTAACTAATTTTCACATAATCACTAGGACTTTTAAGACGAGGATGGAATGGAAAGGCAGTCATGGCCAATTTAATATAGGAACTGTCTCGGCATTCGCCTGGAGGAATTGTGGGAAATCATGAAAACCCTCAATCAAGGACAGCCGACCCGTGAATCGAACCTGGGTCTGCCGAATGCAAGACGAGGATGCTAACCTTTAAGGCACCTTGCTCAGTATCTGTTAACAGATACTTGCTGACCCCCATCGACAAAGTCCTGGCTGGTCCACATAAATCCACATGGAGAAGTTTCGGGGGTTCCTTTGATGTTGCACCATGGAGTTGCCTGTGCCTGATTAGCTAGTCAGCACTGCGACTTCACTCTTGGGGACATCTCCAGTCATGGGGCAATTGCTGTGAACAGCATTCACTGGTACCTGTTCAACGATTTGTCCTCGCATCCGTTACAAGTTGCGGGTATCCCACTGCCGAATATTAAAGGTTTTTCAGGGTCATCCTTAAAAATAATAAGTTGACCATTTGTAATTTGGATCTCAAACCCTTTTAGTACTTCTTTGGAGTGGCTGAAGAGATTTTCATGAAACTTTGTATACTTCCACTTGTTTATTTTGGTATATGAGATGTTATAAAAAAAATTCCGGTCTAACTAGCCTGGGCTAAAAGATATATTTTGTCCTTTTAAAAAGTACAAAAGTACTGAGGTGACAAATTAATAACATAATAAATACATATAAAACTTACAATTTACAACAACAATTTTGTTTATGGAAATATTCATAAAAGCTGTTTTTTTGCTTGGTGATACACAATGATATTTGCCATTTTTGGCCAATTTATAATTTGAGTTTTTTTTTGCCACTACATTGTTCATTTTTGCAAATTTTTTTCAATACTAAAAGGGAAATGATCATTGCCATCAAATATTACTTCAGAAATTTTTCCCATCTGATTTTTGCTCTCTTTGTTGGAAGTTGAGGCAATTTAATTGTTGATGATTTGCGGCATTTCATTGTAAGATTAAAGGCGACCGTAGATATATCAACAGGTAGCCTAAACCTTAGCGGAAGACTAGTAAAGAGCCTAATGATTATTAATTAACCTGCTATTTATTAGGGGTGTAAATGGTTAAAAATGAGGGTGCACCCGATGTAAGCGCAACTACATAAGGAACATGCGCAAAAGTGCACAAACATAAGTACAAACCATACAGGTAACATGGCGAAGAGGCAGCCTCATAGGCAGCTTCTGAGATAAAACAAAACAAGATCGTGACCCAGTGGCCGAGGCAGACAAGAGAGCATCGAGAAACCGGACAACCAGGAACTAATTCAGGAACTTTTATTATTTACCAATAGAAGTTTGTTGCTGACAAAATGAGCAGTAGCCAACTCTTAAGTTGGCTTTGTTCAGCTTCGTTTTCTAAATTTAAGAAAGAATAAAAGGTTGAACTTATTGGTTATTTAAAAGTATTTGCTAAAGGATTGCACATACCAGAAAGGTTTTCATTTTTAATATGAAGAAACTGAGACTAAGGGTGGAGGCTCAACACGTGCAGACTTCGAAACCGGTTTTTCATTACAAGTCCTGTAAAATTAGATGGTTTGTCAAAGAAAGGAAATGCTAGCACACAATTCATGAGATGTATTAAAGTAAACTAACGTGGGTGCTTTTAAATATAGCGTGACGAAACACATTTGGTCATAGAACTCACATGTAGATGTATGTTCAAACCCACCAGAGCCGCTGGGAGCATTTTTTTGCTTTCTCTGCCAAACGTATCCCTCAGTTACTTCCAGTGCTTCTTGAATTTGTCTACTGAAAAAAGGAGAAAAACTCATATACTGTATGGTATTCATTTAACCATACTGTTTTTATGATTGTGTGGCTTCATTTTTCGGCCCTAGATTCTTAAATAACAAATGTAAATATACGCCACACAGTCTTAAGAACAGTTTGTTAGAAGTCAAACTATTTATTTCCTTTTATAATATATGAACTATGGCTTCAACCATAATGTTTTCATTACATATATACATGCTGAAAAAACGAAGTTGAGCACATGGCCGCATTATAAGTAAAGAATTTATAAACTTACCTAGTT
Organism: Ommatoiulus sabulosus; assembly: GCA_034697705.1. Classification (NCBI taxonomy): domain Eukaryota; kingdom Metazoa; phylum Arthropoda; class Diplopoda; order Julida; family Julidae; genus Ommatoiulus; species Ommatoiulus sabulosus. The sequence goes on along the minus strand of JAQGAO010008655.1, from coordinate 6,439 downwards.
TGTTCATGTCATCAGAGATGCCCTTCCATGCATTCCCTTTTCTGACGACATCCCTGTAATCTTGGTGAGCTGAATCATACAAATATGGTCAGCTTTTTATACAATTAATGAAATGTTCAATGTCTAGCTTGCCATCCAAGTAAAAGGACATCATTTTTGTATATTTTTTGGTCTCACTGCACATGTGCAGTGAAATGTTCAAGTCTCTTGAACCTTCTGTGCTGAGCGCAACACGCTGGTGAGGGGCAAGCCCGGTGAGTGCAACTGGAAGCATTCACACTTCCCATGTGAAGCTCTTGGTGGGAATCCAGCTTGACTGGCTTTTCCGATTGTACAACTGTTTTAGCTAATCACAGTTGGAAATGCATCTAATCCATCACATCCTTCGATTTTATCCTTCATGCATCTAGCATGCATAATCATCCTCAATGTCCATTTTGAGATCGTATAAAACTTCCTTAAATTGCAATCAAAAAATCAACTTTATCAAACTCTCCAATTGAGGCATTGTACAGTTTCATTACCTCAGGACGATCTATTTCCATGATTTTTTCTAAACTTTGCCCCAATGTTTAGCCAGGTTCTTTTCACCAGTAACAACAAAATTTGATCCTAAAGTAACAAGATTATTGTCTTGCTATTTCATCAAAGCAATTTTTCCATTTTTGGAACAACATTCATGCTTATATCCACGTACACGTTTCTTCATATTGTTTTCGGTAAGAAATGGTGGCTTCTTTAAACGTGTTGTTCGAAATGTTCCTGCATCAGGTATTTTACGGTCATGTAAACCAATCAACAAATTGTAACTATTGAAATAGTTATCAAAATATATTTGAATATTTGGCAGTTATTCTCTGGCATAAATGCATAGCAACAGCTAAACACTTTCCATACTTTTCAAAATGTTCTGTTGATGTTTCTGATTGGTTTTCATGATAAATGCGTCGTATATTAAACCACTTATACCCACTTATTTACCACTCTCCCATTTATGCAAAGGCATTTCGAAAAAAGCTTGCTGCATGGAGGCGGTTCTCTCGATTTCGTACAACGGAAAATTATTCACTCCACAAAATCAATGCTTTAGGGCCGGTTGCACGAGCGCAGGTTAAACATAACCTAAGGTTAACCTGCTGTTTAACCACAGTTTAACCCACCTTTTCATTGCACGAGCGCAGGTTAGAGAAAAAACGATTGCCAAGGTTAACCTCAGGTTAACCAAGCCAGTAGGCACGGTTAACCTCTGGTCTGTCTGTAGTTGTCCGTTCAGGCTGAGGCGTCCGACACGGCTTACTGAAGGCGTTCCTAAGAGAACTGGCGCCCAGCCTTGTCCATTGTTCTCCCCTGGCATGCCCTCTGGGCTGCCTGCCCACCGTTCTTCCTCTGTCTATGGGGGCAGGCTCTCCTGCCCCCGCGTGGGCGCTCTATGGCCTTTGTTGCCCCCTGCGCCCTTATTAGCCCCCATCACCAACCACCAACCAACCAACGGTTAACCTCTGGTTATTGTGAAAAAGCAACATGGCGGACTTAACAGATGAATCTGGTGAAGAAGATTTGCAGTTTTTAGAATATTTGGATGCTATCTTCCCAAAAACTCGTGTTTTCTGGATAGATGCCACCCATTTGAAGAATATGATGACCAAAAATTGAAAACTCTGTTTAGATTTCGCAAGTCAACAGTTCTCCAAATACTTACGGAGGTGAGCCTAGGAAATATGCAGTGTAAAAAACTCAATGTAGTTTGGAGTGTTTGCTTTTACTGTATATTTATATAGGTTACAAGGCAAGGTAAATTTCACCGTAATTATTATACATTTCCTGTTACAATCCATTTATAAAATTAAAGGCAGCAACCAGGAAATTAATTGGTGGATAAATAGTGACCATAACGTCTACCAGCAACATTGCGGAATACTCAGTATATGCTGTATCTAAAGGTAAATACAGAACAACATGGGCAGAAGTAAACAGATAGTGATTGCACATTTATCTTTATTATAAAAAGACATTTGCCTCTGTTCAAAGGCACGTTAAATGTTAATGACCGTTGCGAGATAAAAATGAAAACAAAACATGGCAGCTGGCAAACAGTTAGCTAACATATAAGTGCAATCACTGTTTACTTCTGCATGCCAATGTGTTGTTTTATAATTTACCTTTAGATAGAACATATATTGGGTATTTCCCACTGTTGCTGGTTGGATTTATGGCCAGTATTTTTTCGCCAAAAGATTTCCTGGTTGCCCTCGTAGATTTTATAAATGGATTATTGTTCTACGGTATGAACATGATCTTGAAAAAAATGCAAACATCAAACAAGGCAGCTGCCCAAATACTGGCGATAAATACTTCCAGCAACAGTGGGAAATACCCAGTATATGCTCTATTTAAATGTAAATTATAAAACAACACATTGGCATGCAGAAGTAAACAGTGATTGCACATATATATTGGGTAACTGTTTTCCAGCTACCATGTTTTGTTTTCATTTTTCTCTCACAACAGTCATTAACATTTAACGTGTCTTTGAACAGAGGCAAATGTCTTTTTATAATAAAGATAAATGTGCAATCACTATCTGGTTACTTCTGCCCGTGTTACTATTTATTTAGGTTACTATTTATCCGCCAATTGATATCCTGGTTGCTGCCTTTGATTTTATAAATGGATTATTGTTTTACTGTATGAACAGGAAATGTATAATAATGTAGTGTCTGCTTATGTGGCAAATTACCGCCAATTACTTAGGTATCACCTGTTGCAAATGTACCTAGTAATTTTGTAAAAAGCCGGTGGTTTCTATAACAAATAGTTATTACATTGTAGGTAGAACATGATTTGGAATATTTGTCGAACCGGACGTATAGCATCTCACCGATCAACCAGCCTCTGATTGCCCTGAGATTCTATGCAACGGGGACGTTTCAACTTGTTGTTAAGGACACGTTTGACATCGATAAAGCCACTGCATGTAGAATTCTACACAAGGTTACCCGTGCGATTGCCAGTCTTCGTTCCAACTACATCAAATTCCCATCAACTGAGGAAGAGCGGAAAACAATGATGCATTCTTTTTTCCACTTAAGGCAATTTCCAGGAGTTATTGGAGCAATAGACTGTACGCATGTGCCCATATTATCTCCAGGTGGGCAATTTGCTGAAATATACAGGAACAGGAAGGGGTATTTCTCTCTAAACATCCAACTTGTTTCCGATCCGAAGCTGTACATAACAGATGTTGTGGCACGGTGGCCAGGATCAGTCCATGACAGCACAATTTTTGATTTTTGCCATTTACATGCCAAATTTGAGGCAGGACAGATTCCTGAAGGGTATTTAGTTGGAGATGAAGGATATGGCTGCAGAAGGTATCTCTTAACACCTATTGCAAATCCTACAACGCCATCTCAAATTGCATTTAATAAGGCCCAAATATCTACACGAAACCCAATTGAAAGAGCAAACGGTGTAATCAAACGTAGATTCCCATGTCTCAAGCATGGATTAAGGTTACGGGTGGGCAATACATTGCCACTTATTGTTGCTGTTGTTGTGTTACACAACATTGCCATTACTATGGGTGATGATGACCCTCCACCTGACATAGTGCTGCATCAATTCCTGGATAACAAGCGAAAAGCTGGATTCCAAGTTGATTTTGACCAAGTTGATGTCGTCCCACCACCAAGAGCGATAGGAGCAGGTGCTACAGCAGTTAGGGAAGCATTAGTTTTGGGACACTTTATGTAATAAGAATTCTTTCTGTAAAAATGCAGAATAAAAGTTTTTAACAACATATTCTTGAAATGTTTTATTTGCAGTAAATTAACACAAACTTTTATTATCAAAATATAGACTGCAGCAGGATGTTTTTAAACTACATCAGTATCATTAATTTTACTGCTAAAATATTTTTCCTTTGCCAGCAAAACTTTCATGCGCATCTCATGCTCCATCTGATCGTTCTTTTGCTTTTGTTGATAATATGCCTTCTTGGCAGATGCACATTCGGATAATTAGAGTGCAGCATCTAAACGAGCACTGACAGCAGTGGACTTTCCTGGCATTCTGGGCCGCCTCTTATTTGCCCAACTGTTGATTTTCCCTCGTGAAATGGGAGTCTGATGAGTTGAATAAAGTGTGGCTTCACAAGAAACCCCCTGCTCAGATTCAACTGGAGATTCAGTTGTACTCCTATTGTCACCTTCAAATGAGTCAACAGTAAGGACCTAAAATGATGATAACAATTTCGTATTTACCCAGATACATGCTTTGATTCTGATGCGGACTACAATAAACCCTCTAAAAGTAAGATAGGTTGACATTCTTTACAACATGCAATGTAATTTCAATTAGAAATACCTCACAATATGTGTGCAGTCCACTATCTTCATCCTCAAAAGTAATATTTTCATAAGTTCCAGAAGCCACTGCTACAACTTCACCTGCTGATTTTTTGGGATAAATTTCCAATATATATTTCAAAATTTATATACTGTATAAGAAGTTGTATTAAAAAGAATGTCAACCTATCTTACTTTTAGAGAGATTATTGTAGTCAGCATCAGAATCAAATGTATTCTTCAGTGGCTCAGCTCTATTACCAAGCATGGCCAAAACCTTCTCAGTAGTGGAGTCTACTTTAGGTATAAAGCAGCCTCTTCCGGTCTTAAATAACTCCACTTTGTCATCCGATGTATCTTTTTTTGCTTTTTTAGGTTTAGATATGCTTGTTTTAATTGATCAGCATTTCGTTTAACACTGCTCTGTGCATTAAACTCAGCAGTAATAGTCACCCAGGCTTAATCTTTTTTCTGTATGTTGACAGAGTCCGTTCTTTTGTTTTTTATAATATCTTTGAACTGGAGGGTTAAATCTGCAATTAATCCCCTTTCACTGGCAGTAATATTAGGGCCTCGTTTGATTTTCTTTCCAGTTTTGTTCTGAGAAGCACTATCTGAAGCCATTTTTTCTATCTGGGCATACTGACATGGAATTCCAAGATGCGTAGTCTGGCAGCACGGTCTAGAAATTTCCAGTTCCGCCTGCCATTTTGTTTTCAGCAGGTTAAACGTGGGTTCCATAACCATTGGTTATTTTCAGCATTGGTTAGTTCATGCAATAAAAATAACTAACCTGGAGGTTAACCTAAAGTTAATTTGGAACCAGAGGTTAGTAAACTTTCGAATCTAACCTGCGTCGTGCAACCGACCCTTAAAGTAAAGTAAAACACTTTAAAGCAATATAATCCACAAAAAAAACATAAGGGAGGTATGCACTAAAAAGTTTGCCCAGTTGCGCAATGGGACAAATTTGGCACAATTATCAAATTTTATTTTCCATGAAATAAAAAAAAATTAAAATATACATAACATTTTTAGAGTCCATGTATTGCAAAATTGCCAACAAAAAATTTTTTTTTAACACATGATAAAATAATGTGTGCAATAGAGGGTTAATGGTTAATTTTACACCTTTTATGATTTTTCCATTACCATTAATTTTAGTTAATTTTATGAAATGTTTTTGTCGAAAAAAAAAAATTAATAATTAACGGTTTGGTGCAGAAAAGACAAACCAAAATGGCTCTATCATAAACTTCAAATTAATTTAGTTTATGGTTTATAGAGTAAATAATGTTTATTAACTTTATTTGTATTATGTTCAAATATAAGAATTATCAATTTTTAAAAATTATCAAAGCCTTCCATACAGTACATACATTGATATTTTTTCCAAAAAAAAAATGAGACATCAGATTTCAACAAATGAAAATGACAGTATTTTCTTGTGCATATAAGGGGGATATAATAATGAGAAATCAAATCTTAAACATGAAAAAAACCTTATCTAAATAATTTTAAAAAACTACTTTAAAATAAGCATTATTGCTAGGCTCACCAGTACAAATTGCAAAACCACACCAAGTTTTTTTCGATTAAATCTGATATCTAGTTGGAAAGTACGCATGAATTTTTTAAGAGGAGTTATTGAACTATTTATTTAAGTAGTAAGTTACTATATCTAAAAACATTTGAGTGTTTCAATTATTAATAATAATTTTGTTAGTCTAACATTTTGGTTTTTATATTGAATTTGTTAATGTTATAAATGAAATTGCCAAAGGTTTAAATTAAATATTTTTCAGCTAGCTATATAGGTTTAGTTACATAAGTTTGGTTTTGTTGTTATTACGATAATAAGCAACACTAATTCCAGCAGAATATACGGTTACACGGTGCGGAGGACCAAACAAAAATTTTTCCCCTCGCACTCGGCATGCAACCTAGCTTCCAAAGCGCGTAAATAAACTATTTCTCACATATGACACAATTGGGACTTTGGGACACACTCAAAACCCCGAAACAAAGCAATTCCCCACACTCCTAAAATCCGGCTTTAGGTTCCCAGACACACATCTAAGTGCTGGGCTCCG